>JAASLH010000148.1:0-26061 GCA_013365245.1 Cercospora brassicicola
GTGGTATGCATTGGTGCCTCGAGCGGTTCCAGTTGCATCAAGTTCGGGCTTGTGCTCTGCCATCCCTGGTTGCGCATCCGCTTTGTAGAACTCCATGTTACTCGGCGTGTCGTTAATGGTGGTTCCTGCAATCGAGTTGCGCGAGAAGACGCCCGATGCAGCGTACTGCAGTTCACGCTCCTCTCGCTGCGCACGACGGCGCCGACGCCAGAACCAGAAAGCGACCGCGAGCAGTATGATGATAACAGCAGCAGCACCCACTGCGATCCCGACTATCGCGCCAACGCTGAGACCACCACCGCCAGCGCAATCACCTACGCACACGAGGTCAGTGCTGGATGGCGATTCTGGAAATCGTGCTTGCGAAAGGTAGAACTCGCGCTTGTCGTAGTCTACAGCGAGGTACCTGTCTCCAAGTCAGCAAAATCCCTTTTTATACATGTGCACTCGACAGTGAACAAGCCATAAAGCATGACGACGTCTTTGCTTGGCCAGGAGCAGCAGATCGTTGCGCACGGTGTGGGTCCGCTTGCATGACTTACGCTTCTTGCAGAAAGACTCGGCCAAGGACGTTCGATCTGCCATCGTCTGGGGCACGCCTGAGCGGGAAGTATCGCAGTCTCGTGCTGGTCTCAGTAATGTTCGCCAGCGGCCACTCGAGCTCCAGATCGAACGCTGCGTATGGCAATTCAATCGAGATTGCAGACATTGAGGTCTCGTTCGCTGCCAGCGAAAATATAACCGATCGATTGAACTGGAGCATTCGTTCATGCTGTTCCTCACTGACCAGGTAGTAGTTGACCGTACTATTCCATTCCAGCCCGAATGCAGTCTCGAAAACCGAACACACAGCCTCTGGTAGCCAGATCTCTGAGATGCGGGAGTTGACTTGCGCTGAGACCGGCAAATTCGCGGCCGAGCCGGTCCCAGCCTTGATATCCCGAATGCTGACAATCAAATCCGACTCGCTGTCGCTGGCGAGAGGAGCGACAAGTCTGTTCGGGTCATTGGGATCATTGCCACGGAGTGCGTCATATCCACCAAGTGTCAGACTGCCATACTGCGAAGGCTCGCCGCGATGGAATGCACCCGCGGTATACGCAAAGTATTCACTTCCAATCACGCCGTCCTCACGCAGCGTCTGCAGCATCGAGGGGCGCGCATCGGAGCTGGCAGACCCGTTGGGATATATGGGATACGCACTGAGGCCGAACGAGCCTAGAAATGGTCGGTAATTCGCGTCGGCAAAGGCACCAACAACCTGTTGTTCTAGTCGAGGTGAGCCGGGACCAGTGCCTAGAACGACTTTGTCCAGGCCAACTGCTGCTGCTCCTGCATAGCCAACCTGTTCTTCAGCATCATTGTATGGGACCTTGCAGAACGGCCCATTGGTGCAGGGTATATTCAAAATGCTCGTAGATGCCGAGGGGTCAAACAGCCCGCCTCTAAGTTGCGGACATTCCTCTGGGTCAGACCCGATGCCGTTGGCTGGATAGTAGCAACCTTGGATATTCACCGGCCAGAATCCTGTTGCGATCGTTGCTGGGAGTAGATTGACCACACGATCAGGTTCTCCTATCTGCGACAAGAGCGTTAGCAACAGTATCCACTCTACGTACAGTCGTGTGACATTACCCGGAGCGCGAAGGTCGACCAGTTGCCATCGTTTCCATGCCACAATTGGCTTGGTGGTATTGATACGGCGCCAGGCATGGCGTTGCAGACTTCCGCAAAACCCTACTCAGTTATGGAAACCGAAAGTAACACAAAGATTCAGAATGCGATGGACAGCAGGTTGTGAGGCATGCGGCTCCTGAGCGGGTTCTTGTCCAGACCCAACCCATCGCGGGAAGACACACATGGCGCACAGCTCGGTCGACCTAGAACACCACATGCCCAGTACATGCACCTCGCCTGCCCGCCTGTCGCGCCGAGATCATGCATGGCGACAGGCTGAGCGATCGTGGGCAGCAATCCGCAGGATCCTACTACTTGCCAGTCACAGCGCCGCGAAGTGCCTACGGCGGGAGCTCTTCACCAAGCAGCAATTGTTTCTCCACCTACGAAACGCAGACTGGCTTCCTTGCATTTTCACGATTACTCTTGTTGAATGTCAAGAAAAGGCCACGCAAATCCCATCGTGGCGCAAGCGGACATACTGTGCGCACGAGCCTGGCTTGCATATGGCACAGCAGCCAGACGCGTGGGAGACAGGATTCTGCGCCAGTGACAAGCAACTTTGGACCCCGCAACAGCCTGCTCAACAACACTCCGCAAGGCTGAGCGCGATTTCCTTCGTTTCTCTATCGTCAGCATCATCTCGGCGCACAACTGCAGCTCTGGCGAATGCATTGAAGCTAGGTGTATTCGTATGTCGAGTTTCGCGCTCACGGCACTGCGAGACAACTCTGTGAAGGCGAAAGACATTCATCGCTAGAATCGGAGCGAAAGCCTCGTAGGATCAGCAAACTCTCGTCTTCCACGAATTTGAGAGGCCCGTCGACCCGAAGCATGCAGCCGCACGGCATGAACCAATAACACGAGCATCGCTGCGGACAATACGCTATCTTCCACATACGGCCCTTCTTGGCGCCGCTCAGCCTGGAAAGCCCAATGGAATCACACCCATCGACAGACTGTATGCAGACTTGCAGGATGACAACGCACTGTGCCGCCATAAGCAGCTCTGACTGGCAGGTCATCGCCCGGTCAGCCGTCTCCATGTCCACGATTGGCAATCTAGCTCGAGCAGAAGCAAAGGCAGACCTATCCCAACACGAGGGATCGAGCCACAATCCCGCGCTTGTGCGCACAATGTAGCTCTCATGCCATGTCTGGACTGTATGAATCAGGCGTCTTCCACATCTGCCGTAGTCTGCACGGCCCCGAATGTGGTGCGCAGTCGGTCGCCAAACCCAATGTTCTGGAGGCATGACGAGGCTCGATACTCAGCCTGATCCCACTCCGCTTTAAGAGTTCCCCTCGTGCCTGGATGCACCGCTTCCTGCTGTCTCTTCTGCGTCCGGATCGCTGTCAAGCCTGGACCAGGGTGTTCTGCGACGTGACTGCACGTGGAGCTGTCGCTGGGTGCTAAATCATCTTCTTCCATTGAGTTGCGTTGCTTCGTCACAGACCAGCAGCTATGAAGCTCACTTCGGGAGCTGTCATTGTTGCTGCTGCGGTTTTGCAAGGCAGCTTGGTCGCTGCTGCCGACGACTACGTGGTCAGAACATACACCACAGAGGAGCCGTCGGTGATAGAGTACACCACTGCATACGAGACACCATGCACCACCGAGCTCGAATACCCCGAGCCGCCTAAATATGAGACGGAGACAGTCACCGAGACTTACACCGAGCCAGGCAAGACAATCAAGAAATACAAGTGAGCAAATCGAACTACCCAGACACGTGCTTCGCTGACATGGTTCTCAAGAACGGTGACCAAAACGAAGACTCTGCCAGCCGAGACACGTACAGTGACATCGACTTACAACACTACAACGACTGAAGTGTACAAGAAGACTATATACAAGCCAGTGACCTACACAGCAACGGCGACAGTTACGAATAACGTCACGAACACTGTAATCAGTCGTACCACAGACGTTGTCATCAGTCGTACCACGGATACCGACATCATCCTTTCGACGACCACCATAGTCTCCGAAGTCACAATTACACGGGATGGTACACCTATTCCTGTGCCCACTACCATCGTGGTCACTCAGTCTGTTCCTTCGCCGGTCACCTTGCCTGCACCTCCACCTGAGATAATCACCGAAGAGAGCACGGTCACTCTACCACCAAGCACGATAACGACAACTATTGTCCAGAGTGGCACAACAATCACGTCGGAGATCATACTACCACCAAGCATTGTTGTGCAGACCGTGACGCAGATCCCGGACCCAGTCACTATCAGTCAGGAAGCAATCACAATCAGCCAGGAAGCAGTCACAATCAGCCAAGATGCGCCTCCCGCGCAGACCGTGACGGTCACTGTCGACTCTCCTCCGCAGCTCATCACGGTTACTCCACCCCCGCCGCAATGTTCTGAGACTGGTGTCGTTCCCGTTTCAGATTCAGCTGGTTGTGGTGGACGAAATTGCCAGATCGAGTTCGGAGAAGAGGCAGCCGTCTACTGGTCGGACCTGCCTCTCACTCGAGCACCACCTTTACTCACTGCCATCACGTTCATCAATACCGATCAACGACAGACATGCATCACAACGTCTTGCAATTCTGAAGCCTTTACGCAGTATTACACCAAAAGCCGAGCAGCATGTCTTCGTCCTCCATGCCCATCCAACTCGCTCAACCATAATTGCGAGATTGTCATTGGCCCACTCGTCCTGCCGGATAACTCGACCACCTCCGTCACCCAAGTTGGATCCTCTGGCTGGAACTTGCGACTGGGACCGACTGCCACTGCCAACGACGTCGGCTTGTGCGGCGCTGGAGTACCGCAATGCGTCACAGCGACATCGCGAGCTCTCGAAACGCCTCTTATTTACATCGGAGACGTGATACCTGTGACTGACAACACTACTGGTGCTGTCCCGACGCAATACCTCCTACCACAGATTGGAGAGTATTTTGCCCCAGGAGATCCTTTTGGAGCATGTGAGACTGCAACACTCAACTCGCTGGGCGGCTATGGCGTGCAGCAGCGACTCCTTCGCAAAAGACAGGCTACGTTCGATGGAAAGGTTGACCCATTCATCGGAACGCCTGATCTCATTGGTCAAAGGATTTTTAGGGCTGGAACTTCGCAAGAAGTGAATGTTCCCACTTCGACACAGCCACTTCCAAGCGTCTCTGCTCAACCTACAACAACGGAGCCCGTCGCTCCAGAGAATCCTCCAGCCCCTGGTCCCACGCAGGGAAACTCTTCACCCGAGACTGCTACTGCCTCAGCAACTCCACCAAGCCCTTCAGCAGACATCTCGGACTACATTCCTCCGGATGTTCCGACCCAGAACACCCAAGTCATCGAGCCCACTTCATCAGATGGTCCCGACACCACTGTCCCCGGCACCACAACCGAGAACATCTCCGGCACAATGGTCGTGACAGATACTGTCTACTACAGCATGGTCCCTCCACCAAATCAACAACTCCTCCAAAACTCCCTTGCTGCCTTGCGAACATCAGATATCGCCGCGCTTCCTTCGGAGTCACTGGCTGCGATTATCTCCACTCTCGTGAACCTTGGAGGCACTACCACTGTGCCAGTGGCATTGGAGTCAACTGGAACTGGAAGCAATGGCACCAATAGCAGCGACAGTCCCAACAGCACTAGCAGCGGGAACGGAACTGTGACTGTGACTCAAACCGGAGCGGGCGCAGGGCTGGCACAGTGGAGAACATCGGCTCTGGGCCTGTGGCTTGCAGTTATTGCGTTGATTTTCGCCATCGCATAATTCTGTCTCTAACTTATGATTCGATGATTTGACGTGTTGATGAATTGCATAGCTCGGTAACTCTTTACTATTGTGTAGCTTGCTTTGCAGCTTAATTTTAGATGAAAATAAAAGAACCCAAAAGAACAATATAATTGAATGAGGCTACTGGCCAGCAGTATTCTTACTTACTTGGTCTCGTCACGGCAACACTAGAGAGCCACTCCCAAGCAGAGAATTCTCATGTTCTCTTCGCAAGCAGCCACCCATCACAAAACATCACAATAGGAACTGCCGTGACCCCGCAAAGAACCCCCAACGCCAAAGTCCCCATCGCCCAGCCTCGTGCCTCAACCACGAACCCGCAGAGAATTGGTCCAAGAGTATCACCGAGCGCCCAAGCCATGTTGAAAAAGCCATAAGCCTGACCATAGTATCCCGTTCTAGACTCGATCCCCGCATCACGATCCTGCTGCGAAAGCTCTCGAGATCGATGCGCGATTTCTCCGAACAGAGGCTCCAGGATGACAGCAAGACAGCATCCGATGATCAACAATAGAACTATCAGCACTGCTTTGTGACTTGATGTGTTATGCTCAACGAGTCTCAGTAGTATCAGAGCAGGACACAATGCCAGGTAAGCTCCGGCGATGAACCAGCGTCCGCCGTACTTGTCGGTCAGCTTTCCGATCAGTGGTCCTGCTATTGCTGGCAGTGAGAGAGGCAAGAAGACTGCTCCGGAGCCTTCGGCATCCCAGCCAAAGAGTTCGTTGACAGTGATGGGGAGGACTGTCTCAAAGCCGGCGAAGACTGCTGCGAGAGTGAAGACGCCCCACAGAGCGACTAGGAAGCGGCATGAGAAAAGGATCCTGAGCATGGCGGGATTGTTGGGGCTGGCAGGCAGTGAATACATTGTCGAGGGTACTTCGGCTGAGGAGGTCTCATCAGGTTGCGGCTCTGGGAGGTGAGGGCATGGCTTGCGTTCAACTTCCAATAATGCATTTTCGCCAGTTTGTTGCGAGTTGATGCGGACAAGGTGAAGACTCGCATCTCGTTCTTTCAAGATGAGGAGGAACATCATGCTCAAGCCAATGACAGCAAGGATGACTGCGAAGACAGCATTGTACCCGCGATGCTTGAACACAGTCCCGCCGAGGGATGGCGCCGCTACAGTTCCAGCGTTCAAAGAAATGCCGAGATATCCAGCTGCCTGTGTGGAAAGTCAGCACGGATAGCAGCAGCCGAAGAAAGTGTGTTCACCTCTTCAATGTGCTCGGGGGACACACTTTCCGCCAGCAAAGCCAAGCCCGTAGTCCATACAACCGTGCTTGACATGCCTTGGAACACGCGTCCACAGATCTGTGCTGCCATGTTCGGTGCAAGCCACAGCAGTACCGTCGCTCCCAGCATTACTGACATTCCGAAGAGAAATGGCATGCGGCGATTTTGCGTGCGATCGGTGTACCACGCCCAAAAAGGTGAACTGGCAAAGCACCCTGCTCCAGACACAGCCAAGAGAATTGTCGTCCACCTCTGTATCTCATCTTCATTAATGTGTCCGCGCTCTTTGAGCGTGAAGGGCACGACTGGTACGATTGCCGCGTACACAAACTGCTCCGTGAAGACTGTGAAGGCGATGACGAAGGTGATGTAGAAGGTGGAGGAGCGGAAAGGTCTCGGTATGGTTGTCACTTTCTTCCAGGCACGTCGCATGCAGTCCATGATGGGCGTCCTTTAGATGTCGCAATCCTGCTGGCGGGTTGCTCTGCGAGAATTTTGGAAGGAGAACTTGAAGGAGCGCTCGGACTTAGATCGATACAGCTTGTGTGCGTGGTGGGTTCTGGGGGTATTTCGGTCTCCTTCATCGCCAACATGCGCAGTGGCGACCAATTTCGAAGGCTCTTGGCTCGCGGGTGCGTCAAGTGCAGCAGCAGCGCGGTAGGGTGTCTTTTGCGGAAGCTGGTCACGCAGCGCCGTTATTCGCAACGCACGAGGTTCAGAGTGCGAGCCGGAGGACGGTCGGAGTTGTAATATGATCAGGCAATCAGCGCTCTGGGGAAGAGACGTTCGCGAGGGCGAGGATGTGGCAACGTTTGCAGTGGGGAAGCACGTCTTCGGTAAGTTTCTCGGACGGGAAGGTACGATAGCATATATCGGCACGTGGTGGATCGGTATAGGTGCGAAGCGTAGTCCGAGGAGAGACATTCGTTCGTAGGGAGATTGGTATATCGTAGCTGGCGTTCATCAGACGATAATGTGAAGTCTGCGGAGTCAGCTGCCTGTTTGCCAGGGAAGCGATCATGAGGTTTGGGCGAGAAGGAGCTTTTTGAAAGGCAAGTGCTGCCATGCAGGAACACATCGACCTTTCTCCGCCCACACATCTCTCTTCGCCAACACAACTTGCAACGACGCTCATCGCAATCACGAATCGTTCTTTCGACCTCTCGCTGTGTCCATCCTCAAGGCGTCGTGTCCAGCCGCATGAGCAACAGACCACTCCGCGCCGGAATTGCTCAATTCGAGCCATGAATAAGGAAATGAGTCGGGCGAGGCATATTGAAAAGCTTCTAGGTCTGCGCAAGGAGGACGGAGGAGTAATCCTGGAGAAAGAACGAGGAACAACAGCACAATCTTCTGGGGATCGCTCAGTATGGGGACTTTCTGCTTGACAAACTGGTGGACCTGGCGCGCACTGCCATTCCCGATGCGTTTGGCCGCCAGTCGGTGCCAGGTAGAGCTGAAGGCTTGCATAAAGAGGTGAAATCTGTTTGAGGTGAGTGATATTTGGCTCTTGGTCAATATCTAGCACAGCAACTTTGCTGCCTTGAGATGGCCGAGTGTGCTATGGGCTGCGATTGCAGTGTTCGCGCAGCCTCATCTCGGAGACTTCATGCCATTGTCGGAACTGATTCTAGGCTCTACCGAATGAGCTGTCCTACTTCTCCACGAGCAGCCACCGAGCGAGGCGGTTGTTTCAGCTCCGATCTGAGTGCTGCGCAAGCAAGTCGATGCAAACTTTGGAGAACGCACGCTGTCTTGCGTTCGCAAATGAATCGCTGCGCGCCAATAGTCTGTCCAACCGCGCTGCTGTATCTCGTGGAGTGCAGACTACACGTGTTTGCGATGGAAGTACAACTTGCTCGGCTGGCTGGGTGCTCGATCCGTGGACAGCATCGGTCGACGAGGGACACATTCTGTCGCTCCGTGGACAATCCGTGTCAACGAATGCGGTAGACCTGCTGCGTGACGTGCAGCATTGTCAATTGCAGCGAGGACACAAAGGCATACACACGCTGAAGAGCGGTACCTCCATCGGCATCACACCACAAGCGGCTTTGCCGACGCCACTCGCTGCCAAGTTTGCGCCCAGGCAGCGGATCTGATAAGTTTTATCAGATCAACTCCGCATGCGACATGGTGCATCCTTCGCGTTACTCGAAACCTACTCTTCTACGCGACCCGAACTGTCCCCACCAGATTCGCATACCGCATGTTAGTCACGCCCGCGAATGGCGTGCGGGACGTATATGTACTCATTCCTCCCTCGGACCGTAGGTCTTCAATTTCCACTTCTTCTTCACTGACACCGCAGCAATGGTCAAGTTCTGGGACCATATCTCGAAGGACCACCAAGAATGGGCCCTCCGACAGTCCTTATTCTTCATCGCTTCTGCTCCTTTGACGGGCAAGCATATCAATTGCTCGCCGAAAGGCCGACCTTCAGCGACTCTGACCATCTTCAATGAGAACCTCGTAGGATATATGGACGCCACAGGATCTGGGGTCGAGACGATCAGCCACGTGTACGAGAACGGCCGAGCAACAATCATGTTCTGCAGCTTCGAGAGCTCGCCTCGGATCATGAGGTGGTTCTGTACGGGGAAGGTGTACGAGACTGATCATCCAGAGTATGAGTACTGGTTGAAGAGGATGGGAAAGGAGGAGTATCCTGCCATGCGAGCGATCATCGTGCTAAAGGTGTTCAAAGGTCGGCAATCTCTCCTCGACGTCCGTGTTGTTACATCTAACTGACAGCCTTCTCCTAGTCCAAACATCTTGCGGCTTCGCAGTCCCTCTCCTCTCACATTACGTCGACGAAGAAAAAGGACCTCGAGGGAAATTCGTCGATCGAAAGACCTTGGACAACTTTGCGATCAAAAGCGCGGCGGTTCCGGAAATCATGGCGAATTACAGGGCGAAGATGAATCCTAAGAGCTTGGATGGACTGCCAGGCCTACGGCGAGCGATGAAGACAAATGGGCAGAATGTATTCTTGCAAGAGCTGATATGGTGGAGCAAGAGCACGGCTTCACAATGGCAGGCTGTGGTGCTGGGCGCTGCAATCGGTATATGGCTGATGCTGGCGTTGCAAATGGCTGCGAGGAGTTTGGACTTGGGCCGATTAACGATGTAAAATGGCTTGGAAAAGGAGCATGGCGTTTTGTGGGAACAATTGTGGTGCAGCGAAACGATACCATGATGCTAACAGCAATGTCAGAAGAATATCCTGTCTCCACGATGAGGTTCAACACTTGACTGCTTCACAGGCATCCAGACCTGCGGCCCTCGCTATTGATGAAGTCCGCTTCGAGCAGCCTTTCTCTGCTTCAGCCTGTGATCTTGCTGGCATGCCTGGCTCCAGCAACGATAACATTTCACCAGGACAAGCCCGGTCCGGGCGTCTGTATTGAAGAGCTTCCTGTCAAGCCGCTGCCATCGCATGCTAGGCTAATCATTCACAACATAGTTCACAATTCTCCGCAACAACAACACGGCCCTACTTGCGTCTACGAAAATCCTCCGGCTCAAACTAGTCTGTTGCAGCAGAGGCCTGTCCTTAGCACAGTGCTCCGGCGTTACTTTCCTTTTCTGATACCGAGACGTGGGTCTGAGCCCTACGCCCAAGGACGCGAACTCTATTCTCTGCGCAAGGATGTCGAGTGCCTGGCAATCCTACAGAACCTATCCATGGAACTGGCTGGGAGTCTGGTCACGAACACCTGGTGCCATATACGAGCCGCACACGAAGAAGAGCACCGGGAGCGGATCCAACGTTATCCTAAATCGTACAAAGATCCGATCCTGGGTAGTCGGAAAACATCTTGCCTGGAAAGTCTACACTGGTCGAGGGTGGCAAAGTTTGAAGATATCCTGGAAGTCTCCGAAAGGATGAGAATCATCCTCCGCGCTAGGCAATGAACTTCACGCTCAGGCCGCGGCACTCTTCCGCAGGATGGCAAATGCAGAGACATCAGGACAGTCTTGAATCAGGTCGATAGGATGTGAGTGTATTTATGGTTGTTATGCGCCGTCTGAAAGCCTCACTGAATATGACGCGTGGGACATTCGGGGAGAACGAACGCTACGTCTCTGAAACAGTCCCCAACTTTTGCGCTGGTGCCTTCTGTATCGTACTCTGAAGCTTGAGATGCAGATCTGTCTACAATGCGCAGAGATAGTCACATTGCATCTCCTCACATGAGCTCGGCAAAGCACAGAAGTGTGTACTCCTCGCATACCCGCTCGTCAATGTTTCCACCTGGCGCTCTGTTCAGGAGCTTGACGACAATTCGGAGACATCTGGCGAGATGGTGGCAACTGGCGTGCGCCAATGATTGGAGTCAAGCGATCCCTATTCCCTTTCTCTGGATGCGGATTGTTCCGAATAAAGTGTCTCGTCTGCAGCTCCGACAGCATACAATGAGAGAGGTGGACGGAACGAAACAAAACACCTCTGGATTGATATGATAAGACACCTCGCCAGAGTGAAATTCTTTTTCAGCGTTTCATGAGCCCATTAAAAGCCTCTCAGATCCCTTCTCCAACAATAATAAGCCTGCCTCAGGAGCTCTCCCATCAGAATCCCAGCGCTGTTTCTTGTTTCACAGTCTTAAGCCTTTCCAAGGCTTGCCAAATGTCTGCTGGACCAGATGTCTCTGGTCTGCGTGCGAATTGCGGGTATCTTGCCTGAAATTTGTTCCCTATGATCCTTAAAGATCTCGTGCAGGTCGACGATTTCGTATTTCATGCGCTTGCCGCTAAGCCTCACCCGCCACTCCACCCCCTTGACGCCCCAGGCCTATGCAGAAGCAAGGAAGTGGTATATGGCCACGTAGAACCACATAAGTTCGAAGTCGTAGTTTCTGAGAGTCAAAACAGGTTCCAGTCCCAGTTCCCGCGAGACACGAGCAATATAAAGCGGTTGGACGTGAGCCGACATTCTAGAGAAATCGCAGCGAGCAGAACCCACGATTGCCTCGAACGGCTCGAGACGATCTAGCCTCTATCGCGGAGAGCAGAGACCAAGCGCCATAAGTAGCGACGGCTGAGAGTAGAACTGAGATGAGATCCGTAAGCATCTTCACATTTTCATATCCTTAGAATCTCTAAAAAAGGATGCTATTGCGATCGTACAGCGTCTGCCGCTTGAGCAGCATACCAAGTAGCAGAAATTCGGTTAGAGGAAGAGGCGGCTTATCTCATCGGAAATATTATGCTGAGTAACGACAACTAAACCAACGACACCGCAGAAATTGGAGCAATAGTGTCAGCAATCGCTTCGACCGATCCGAGCCGGCCCAGCTTCGTAGCGGCCGACAGGAAAGTCCAGGAGCCAAATGCCACAGCAACAGCAGCCATAATCAAGAGAAAGATTGATTTGAGGTTTGGCTACATTTCTGATTGGTTTGTGTCGTCTTTGTCAGAGACAAAGACGGAAAGTCCGATTGCGCCCCATCTTGAACTTGGGCAGCATTCAAGGGAGAAGAATCTCGGAGAAATCCAGTGTTCAGTTTTCATTCTCTCCGTAACCAGCATGCAAGCGGATACCGGAGCGTATCTTCGTCAAGTGGCTCTGAGGTGGGTGCTATTGTGGAGACAGGACGAGGGTGTCGATATATCATCTGTCCTCTCGCTGCCCTCTCTCGAACGATACCATGAGCTCGAGTGGTACAATCTTGAGATTAGGTGGCTTGGCGAAATTACCGTGGTGCAGAGAGCACTCTGAATTGTACTGAGAGAGTGGAACCCTATCAACTTCTCGAACGTCGTTCGGCAGCAGATTTGCAGCTCGTCGGGAGCTCGAGTCGCAGCGAATTTTGCATGATATCGGAGAAAGAACTCCTTCGTTTCAGTTTCTCTGAATGTGGCGGATGTCTGATTGCTGCAGAGCTTGGACATCAGGTACCACTGGTGTGTTGATGGTTACAGAGAAATATGGAATGAGCTCCCTCTCCATGAGGAGTGGGAGGCAACATGTTGGACGCGGGCGTAGTACGTGCTGAATCCAGGACATTTGAAGGTGAGGAAAGTAAGGAGAGACCACTGGTACAGCGGTCCATCTGTTGATGCGCTGCATTATATCGTCAGCGGATGACGGCTGTAATGCGTCGGCCGTGTTGTCGTTGAGTCGTGTCCCGAGCTTCCGGTGCTTCCATCCGGCGTAATGTTAGAGAAAGGAGCCCCTCGCTGTGGTTTCTCCGATCCTGTTCAATATCTGGTTGCTGCTGCGTTTGAACACCAGGTGCCGCTGGTGTGCTGACAATCGCAGAGAAAGTGCCGCCGCAGCGAGGAAAGATCATTGTTCTTCTTACTACTCTATGAGGGACGCAGCTTCCGTTCTGACATAATCTGGAGTCACGATGGCTCGGAAGACTGCATCGATACGAGAGAAAGGAAAGAGGATCCAAAACAAAACAAGAACTTTTGTACTCCGCACCTGCTAATCAGGAGAAACCAACACACAATACATCACAATACAGAAAGACCCCAGACAAGCAAACCGACACCACACATCTCATCCACTCTACTGCTTTCGCCCCTTGCCCTTCCCCTTCGCCTTCTTCACCTCCTGTCCCGGCCACTTCATCGGGCCCATCTCCACCGGAGTCTTCCTCGCCTCGCTATTTCCACGACTGCCCGGCCGGCCAGCCTCCTCGCCACCCTTCCTCACCTTCGCCTTCCCCTGCTCGCCTCTGCCAAATGCACCCAGCGCTCCGTCGATCGCCTCATCTGCTGGTCGCTTCTTAGGCTGCTGCTGCGAGAGCTTGTCGCCAGCGAGCAACATGATCTCCTTCGTCTTGGGCTCCGCAGTGTAGAAAGCGGCAGCACGACGAGCCGCTTCCTCACCAGTTGGAGGTGGGCTACGATCACGTGGCGGAGAGTCTGGCAGAGCATAAGAGTCTTCATTACGCTCGAGGAGAGAGCGCATGAACTCACTTTGCACTCTGGCTCCCGGAGTCCTTGAAGGTCGGCGTGGAGGTGGAGCGACAGCAGATCCAGCAGGTGAAGACTCCTTGGCCATCTTCTGGCTCGGCTTCTTTGTGGAGGACTTTCTCTTCTTGCGCGAGCTTACGAAGAGGCCAGAGGACGATGAGCCACCACTCTCTTGAGAAGTGGCATTGGAAGCGCGACGGCGAGGGGAGCCAGGGTGGCTTAGATGCTGCTCGGCGTCATGGAGAGGCTCACTTGCCTCAACATCTCCAACGTCTTGCATGTCAACATCGTCGCATGTCTCCTTTGGCCAGGCACCAGGCTTCAACCACTTGGGTGGTATCCCAGCGCCTTCGTCTCCGGCTGCTGAGAAGAGACTGTGGAGTGATGATTTGCCATCGTCGCTTGAAGACTGCCTCGATATGGCAGGAGCCGCCGGCCGACTCGCATCGACTTGCTGTGGTGCAGACTGCTTCTGTCGTGGGTCTGGCAAGAGTGCGTCGCGTAGTAAGCCTGAAGACTCGGATTGGGACAAGAGACGCTTCGACTTCGTCTGCTCGGATTTGCGCTTCGGCTTGCCCGCCTTCTCCTGCACTGGCTGTAGAGCGCCTTCTCCGTCGATCTTTGGGTTTCTGTTCAGACCAGCCTCAGTTGACGCTGCTATTCTCTCAGTCTGGCGAACCTCGATGATGTCCTCGGGCGAGTTGTTACGCTTCTTTAACTCATCATTGGTCTTCTTGGCCAATCTGGCTGCGTACGAGCTTGCATTGCTCGGCGCCTTGTCAGAGCTCACGTCACTGTACTCGCCGTGCTCATCTGCTTCGTCGTCGCGTTCCTCCAACACTTTCTGCTTTGTGGCCTCAGAGACTCGAACCTTATCGACGTCGAACATTGGTCCCTTTTCCATGCGCCGCTGGGACTTGGTGGGTCCGGCTGAAGCCATATTCTTGACTTTGACTTTTCTCTCTGCATTTTCCGTCGCTAAAGCCTGCATCGTCTTGTCTTGCCTGCCGACGCTTGACGGCGCCTTCTTGCCACTGATGCTCCCATCGGAGACTTGCAGGTTACTAACCAACGCTTTCAAGTCATCATTGGTCCAGCTACGAGTCTCGCCGTCCAAGATCTTCTCCAGTGTCGGCCGGCCAGTCTTTGGGTGCACGCCAGCGACGACCTTGCCCAACTTTCTGTGGCGCTCCTTGATGAGCTCGATGTCGTCCTCCAGGGCTTCCATCAGAGCGATCTCCTGGTCGGTCGCCACTCCCCCTTGATCGAAGACCACATTGAGATCAGTTGAGATCTCCTCAAGTCTTGCTTCTTTCGATTGGCGGACTTCGTCGAGGATAGTGCGGAAGTCTTGGACAAACTGGCGCGGGTCGAGGCGGTTCGACGCTGCACTTGGCTTGGGCGACCGATGGCCCGGTTCGGGGAAACCAGACAGGGCAGGCATGGTGGTCGGGAGGCTATGAGAAGCCGATGACTTTGCTGCAGATGGTCGCGCCTGGTCTGAAAGTACCGTTTGGTGGATGCTGCCTGATGCGAGAGTCGAGTGGGTCGGTTTTTGGTAGTTCTTGGCAGGTGAATCAAAGCCGGCGGGAAGGAAGTGGCGCAGGTTTTGGAGTTGAGTGAGAGTGAGCGAACGGCAAGCGCGTGCGTGGCTTGCGGATGACTGAGGCAGGTCTCTTGGTGGTGCGATCGGCGTGGACAAAGTTGCAGAAGGATGTGGGTGACAAGACAAGAAAGAAGAGTTGCCTAGATCAGGAGCTAAGTGAGGGACTTCAGGCAATGGCTTTTTTGTGCTGAAAATGCAACTAACGGGCTAAGCAGGCGGCAAACGTCTCGCCGCCATCCTTTCTCTTGCCAGCAGCCCAGCAGCATCATCCCGCCACCGCAAACTTCCGATCAAAGATGTCCTCGACGACCACAACAGTCATTCGCATGACGAGTCCAGATCCGAAAAGCCACCCTCGACTTTCTCAGCTGCATGATGCTTCTTCAGCTGCAGTTCGGCCGTTCTTCACATGCGCCAGGTGGCAGCCTCAGGAGAGCGTTTGGCAACACTGTAGGACCATGGAGAGATGATGCATACGGACATTGCGGTTGACGAGAATACCGAACATCGCAACACAAGGCTGGCGCGCAGGCTCTTGATCAGTAGAGCATGCTGATATGCCATCTTCTCCACGACCTTGTCCTCCCCTGAGCTACGGCTCTTGCACCGATCGAACGACACGTCCAACCTTCGTCTCTGCACGAGTTCTACGAGCCTCAGCGACACATGTGCGTTTGCATGTCACTTCGAGAATGCAGCTCTCACGTTGCTCAGCGTCAGCGTCATCGAATTGAGCCCGATGACTCCCAAAACCTCCGCAATATGAACCATCTGGTGGGAGGTCAATAGGGAGACACCACCGAGCGACGGAGCAACACGACATGAGCAGGCTATGCTAGAACTTACGTCGATACATCAGACTCTTTGGGCAAGTCTCCAACGCTCCCCAGATGCATTACGAAAACATGACGACTACCGCACGACTCGAACGACACCACGACATTGCTCGTCGCGAAGCTTGTACCTTCAAGAAGAAAGAATACAAACCATGAGAATGATCCGATACCCACAAGCTTCGAAGGGCTATCCGTCGAGAAGAGAGCAGTGGAGTGTGTTGTACACATGAGGACCCGGACATACGATCATCATGCTGCATTTGTACACACATTGTGCCTGGACTCGACCTGCTGCTCGCTATCGCGAGCTCGAAGTGTCTGATACCACGAGAACTCAATTGGGGACAAGTAGTCGTGGGGAGCTGAGATATATGGCTGACTATCGACAGACCAGGCTCCACGACGAATCCTTCCTCAGCACTGGTCTGACACAGAGTACGAAAGTGTTTTCCAAGAGCGTTTCTGGGCCTGCGATACATCGAACGGTAAGTACCAGGACGCGAACCACCTGACCTCCATCATGATGAAGCTGCACCAACCTACGCGAAAGAAAAGCATTGCTCGTCGCGGAACTCAAGGGGAA
Organism: Cercospora brassicicola; assembly: GCA_013365245.1. Lineage (NCBI taxonomy): Eukaryota > Fungi > Ascomycota > Dothideomycetes > Mycosphaerellales > Mycosphaerellaceae > Cercospora > Cercospora brassicicola. The sequence goes on from JAASLH010000148.1 coordinate 16,644, forward strand.
TCAGAGGCGTCGGAAAGAATCAAACACTGCAATGTCGGTATTTCTTCGTAACAAGCTGCTGTCAGGGCGGGGCGCGCTGCCGGTAGGCATATACAACCCGGGTTTCGAAGGGCTGTCCAAGAAAGAGGAGGGAAGCCATGGGTCTTGTCTCAAAGACTGCCTCACCGTGGCTCTGCATTAGTCACTGGCTACGGGAGCCGGTGGCTCTGATAAGGATGGATCCATCTCATATTCGATCGTCAAGGATCTGGAGGAGATTTCGCTGACCAGATGATCTCGCAGATGCGCCTCGCGGTCACAGTCATCCATTCTTCCCCATGGTGTTCGTCAGACTCTCGAACAATGCCAAGGTAAGCATCAATCCAGGATTAGGCACCTCCCCTTTTCAACGTGATGAAGCTGCACAATCTTATGCGAATCACGGCATCGCCCGTCGCGGAATTCGAGATCTATCGAGAGACATTTGCGAACATTTGTCGACTTTCCAAACCATGAAAGTGCTCTGAAACACGGAGCGTAGCTGGCGCGTCAAATGTCAGCCGTCCATGCTCACCACAAGGACGTAAACCGAGTTCCGAAGAGCTGCCCGCAAAAGAAGAGAGAAGTCGTGTTTCTTACCCAGGCTGCCTCGACACGACTCTGCATTTGTTACAGGCTATGGGAGCCGGTGGCACTGAATTAATGAGGATGTCGGATACTTGATTGTTGGAGTATTTGGAGGGGATTTGCTGACAAGAAATTTCCGCAGACAAATCTAGTGCCCGAAATCGTGCAAGCTCGTGCACTCGATTCCACGACCTCTACGCTGATCCAAAGGTAAGCATATCCCAACAACCTTCTCCGCGGTCATCATGATGAACCTTGCAACATTCCTATGCGAATTCCACGACATTGCCCATTGCGGGGACTCGAAAAACATGAAAAGAGACATTTCCAAACCATGGAAGAGGCAGTAAAACGTCTCGATATGGGCAAGTCAATGTGCCACGCAGCCAGCAGCCGCAATCAATACCGCAAGGTATGCGAACACGAGTTTCCGAAGGACTGTCCGCATCAGAGGAGAGAAGTCATGTATGTCTTCCCAAAAAGGAAGACTTGTCTCGACATGGCTCTGCATTTTGTCATTGACTATGGGAGCTGGTGATCTGAGATGATATGTTTTCGGTTTTTTAATGGATGTTCGAATATGTGGGATGGCATTTGCTGACTTGTCAATCGAGCAGATGTTTTTTCGAGGCCGTTGCCACTGGTCGCCGATGGCATATCCCAAGCAGATAAACTGTATCATTGGATGAGGGCAAGAGCGCGAGGGAAAGAAGCAGCCGCCAACATGAACATTGTTCAAGGAAGGGAAAGAGGGCCTCTTGCCTACATCCCAAGCCCCCATCGCGTATCGCCGAAGTGGCTTCATGCGGGCGTCGGGCTAGAAAGCTCTCTGCATAAGAGCTCAGCGACCTCAAGCAATGGTCTGATCTCGCGTTGTAGGGGCCATATGAATCAGAGAATCCCCCTATTTTCAAGCGTGCATCAGACAATGTACTAAAATCAACCTACCTGTGACTCAATTGTCAACGCTACTCTCGGGCGAGCGCCCCAGCCACGCCGGACCCAACATCACAATCGAACTCCAACCTCATCGTTAGCGCGAAAATGAGCAACTCATCCGAAAACAGCATCAAAAAGATCACTGATGCACAAGACCGAGGGGCGATAAGTTCAACCAAATGGCAAGATATGTTGGAGAAATACTGCCAAGATCAGAATTTGGGTGAGCCTGTGTACCAGATGTTGTCGGACCGACGAGGTGGACGGACGGCGTGGAGTTCAGTCGTGACTATCAGAGATCACGCACCGCATCAAGCGAGGTATTGGTATGATGGGCGGTATATCACGAATGCGAAAGAGGATGCGGCAGAGGTGGCGTTGATTGCGCTTGGACAGGTTGGGGGTGAAGAAGGGGGAAAGCGCTAGTGGGCAGTAGCAGCAGATACCAGGTGGAGTAGTTGAGCGACTGCAAGAAAGAGTTGCATTGATGCGCATGTTCTCTGCAAGGTGCAAGGTTGGAATCAGGCTGTCGAGTGTGGTTTACTTCGAGAGACTGCTTGGTGTTTTGTTGCGGAAGGAGCAGTCAAGTGTGATGTTCGGCATCTAGCAGTCATGTTTGGTCCAGCATGCGGTATGATGCCATGGTGTGTACGATCGTAGTTGAACTTCACATATGCAGGAAGCACAGAAGGCGGGCAGAATCCGGTAACGGAAAATGCAGTTGAGATGTATCATCATAGATCGTCGAACGTTTGCAGATGATGAGACTGAGACAGGTGTCGAACTCCAGCCTCAAATGCACGTGGAATGCATCTTGATGCAGCAAGAATGTCAGGTGTCAGGTGTTCCGAAGTGACATGTATCCGTGGTGAAGTCTAATCGTGTTTGGGTTTCCGTTTCAACCGCGCAGCCTGTTGGCGGAGGGCTTGTCGCTACAGTTGCTGTCAGCCCTGTGTGAAGATCCGGGATCTTGTCCTGCTTGATTAGTAGCGATGTGTAGCGAAGCGCTTTGAAGCCGGGATGTCAAACAATCGGACCTGGAAGGAGCTACTGAGAGTCATGGGCCGGAGCTGTACCTGCAGAAAAGGCACGTCGTCTCATCAGGCCGGAGAGAAATGCGGTCGTCAATGATGACAGTCTGTTGGCAGATGTTGTCTGTTGTCTCGTTTTGGTGTCAAATACGAGAGCGTGTCTCGTGACGAGGCGTTGGATGCGGAATAGGCAGATTGCCAATTTGGTATTATCGCTGCAGGCTGGCCCATTTTGTACGTCACACAGCTTCGCCAGGAATATGAGTGACGGCAAGCGACGACCGTATGAGGAAGTGGCCCAGTGCGGTGGAGTTGCGATATTGTTGTGCAGCTCTAGTCGTGGCGGTGACTGGGTCGCTTTTGAGCTGCGCCACAACAGCAGAAACGATTGCCTTTGTTGGAACAGAGGGCTCGTATTGGTGATCCTACGCGAGTGTTGGAAATTGCCCGTGAGTCCATTCGGAGCATTGTTTCTGGGAAGAGGGCGATGGAGATTTCTCCGAAATGTGGTGGGATCGTTGTTCAGCCCTGCTGTGGTAGAGTTCCGCACTCGTTACGTGGTCGCTTCCGACAACGTTTGTGATCGCGGCTTCATTTCGTTTCCTGTTGGACGTCTGCCGCTCTGGCGAGGTGCTCATCTGCGAGCGGGCCGTTTGCCGTTGGCGACATTCGCCATGTCTGCATCCGAACGCGTCGTAGATCCCGCCGTGTCCGTCCAGACGATGAGGGAAAGATGCACGAGAACGAGGTGGCAGGAGAGGGCACGGATGGGAAAACAAGGTTGCCGATCACGTTCGCTGTCCGCGTAGAGTTTAGCTTCCTGGTCGGGCGTGAGACAAGCCCTAGCCGCCGTCCACCACTTCACCTCTACCACGAACAACTCACCGCCGCGGACCCAGCATCGCGAGACTGCGCTCATGTTGTCATTGCAGTAGTGCGGGTTGGTCTGCTCACATTCTCTCTGCGTGAGTCGCTGGCTGCTCGCCGCGCCAGCATCGCAGGCGCTGCTTTTCGGCCTTGTCAGCCTTCGGCTCCTCTCCCGCTGCACCATGTCCTCCCATCTCCGTAGCGTGCTCGGAGATCTGAGAGTTGACGCAACACGCATATGGCAACGCCGGCCGGAATGTGCTAAAGTCGGCGCCCTCGATGCTTGGCTCTGGTCCAGCGGAGTGGCATGTACGCCTTAGACTCATCTGGAAGGCGGGAACCCTGCAGCGGTGGCCCTCCAACGCCGCAGGGTGTTCCTCGATGATGCCTGAGCTTGCCAACGGCTACTGGGCTGCGACTTTCATGGTTCATTGACGGTTTCGCGCCCGTCCGAACTGCCAAAATGGACCAACGCTGGACTGAGTACGAGTGCCTGCAGGATGTCATGGCTAGCGATGACTTCGCTCGCGAACCGCTGCCACAGCCGACTTCGCGGTAATCTTCCCCAATAGGATCAAACGGTGAACGGGTTGAGTCAGGAAAGTCCCTGTCACCTCGTCGGCTGCGAACGCCATCTGATCTTTGCCAGCCAAATAGCCATTTTGCGGCTCACTGTTCGCCGGCACATGGCATTGCTTCCAATCAAGGTTCGATGCAGTCCGGATGGCGGAGGCGCAGACGACGTTGCAGTCTTTGCCTACGCTCGTTTCAGCATGCGCGCATCGTCAGATCCTCGAGCAGCGGCGGCCATCCAGCGCGCCTGCGCCAGCAGCCACACTGCACCGCGGAAGGTGATATTCAAATCGTTGCAGGCGAATCGCAGGTTCAATGGGTGTGTTCAGCGGATGTGTCTCGCTAAACGCACAGCTCACCAACAATGGTGCATGCACGGAGATCCAAGCACTAACACTTTTCCTGGATCGCAGGGATCCCGATGACCCAACGTCAACGTCTCGAAGCACGTGCCGTAGCATAGACTCTCTGATCGCAACCTTGCCCTCCCACACCAGATCTCGCACCGCATGACGAGGGGGAATTTCCTTTTGCCGCCTGTCTCTGGCGATGCCCATGTCGTCTGCCTCGCTCGGCCACACCGCGTGCCACCCGAGCCTCGATTACGAACGCTTGGATCATGACCACTTGCGACAGCACTCGGAACATATTGGAGCCTCGAGGGCCTTTTTGCCAGGGTGGCTTACAGAAAGCTTAAAAAAGGCTATGCAACCATTCCCGTCCGCCTGAACACTGTGGGGATATGGATGGAGCTCCCTCCCGCCATGTTTCGGACTGTTCTCTTTCTACCGCCTCGTCACAGACCCGAGTGTCATCGGCCCAAGACACTTCACGCCGGATGAGGCTGTCGCAAAGACAGCGATACACTGTCGACAACTACACGGACTGTACAGACTACAACCACCTGCGCAAGTATTGCGGGCCGTTTGGTATTGGGAAAGCCGATAGGATCTCCGGCCAGACAAATCGCAAAACCACCACACAGCTTACCTTCGAACCCACCTGAGCTCGCGCCCATCCGCCTCTTGCATCCTCAAACTCTCTCCTGCGGTGTCTTCCCGCTCCGCGAGACATTTTCCATTGTTCACACGCGAGGCTTCGGGCCAAATGGGCTCATCAACCACTCGGCGAAAAGATCTGAGCAGAAGGGCTCCTTCCGCTAGCATCGCCTCCACCTAGTGCCAGAACAGCAATGAGCGACGAAGGCAGATCGATCTGCCTTTCGAGCCCGTCCCCAGGACCATCACTGTTGTCTCTGGCTCTCGAGGGTCCTGCACGCAAAGTCCGGCTACTGTCTCAGTCGGATCAGCGCATCGCCATAGCTTATCCCTCACCGCCGATGTCCAATCCGCCCTCGCCGCAGAGGCTTCCTCAAGATCAACCTGCATCACCTTCCAATGAGCCACGGATCACTGCTGCAACGCAGACACCTTCGACCACTTCACCTTCGATGCCCATTGCGGCTGCCCTCAGCCCTGCATACGGCCAATCTCCATATGCATCCCGGGAATCTGCTCTCTTCCACCACGCGCATACAACTGCAACAATTGCGCAGCCTTCTCGACCGTTCTCGTCGTACAGTACGACACACTCGCAGCAATTGTTCGGTGGACAACCGGCATCCTTTGCCAGCGTCGCAAGCTCGTCGACGGACGCGCCCACCAGCCAGAAAGGTGGGCGTAAATCCAAAGCTCACGTTGCGTCGGCATGCATCAATTGTAAAAGAGCGCACTTGAGCTGTGATGTGAATCGACCATGCACAAGATGCGTGTCCACTGGCAAACAGGTGTGGCCTCTGCTTCCACGATTCTTGAAAGTGCGACAGCTAACGTGGGGTTCAGGACACTTGCTTCGATGTTCAGCACAAGAAGCGAGGACGACCACGTCTACGAGATGAGAGCAACTTCAAAGTGGAGCGGATGGTGCCGGACAGTGCGCTTCCCACTCCAATGCACTACGCAGGTTTCGAACCAGGACTCCGAACGATAGCCACTCCACGCTCTCGACGCGCCGAATCGTTTCGTTCTTTACGATCCGAAGATGGCAATCGCCCTGGCACAAGCGAGAAGATGTCTCTGCAGTATCCGGGCTCAGGGATGGCGACTACGGCCGCGTTCCAGCATCAGTTTCCTCCGCCACCCTCGGGTTACGAGGTTCCCACTGCCTTCCTTGACATGGACTTGATCATCCTGAAGGCCAATGATCCATTCTGTCAAATCATGTCTATTGCTGAAGCAGAAGCAGTTGGTCGCCCGCTCAGCGACATCGCGAGATCATTGGACGGAGAAAGCTTCCAAGCAATCAGAGCTGCAATGAGGATCGAACGTGAGCGACGTGATCCATCCTACATGCCTCCAATTGTACGTGCTGATCACGATCCTCTGGACGGTGCGCGACTCGTCGATGTGGATCGGTACACGGAGGGATCTGTTGAGCGAGTGCACACTTGGACTCAGACAAAAGCCGGGCATAGAACTCAGAGCTTTCCTGCACGCGTGCGGCTTGCGAAAACGAACGCATATTTCATTGCAATCACGCTGCCCAGCTTTCGTCCCGCGCTCGATCCTCCGCCTCCTCCGTTGCTGCCACCACATCCGCCGCCTTCCTTCGATCTGTCGCAGCAGCCTCGAGATCGCGAATCGGCACCTCGGCATTATGCATCGCTGTCGGCACCTGCAGCACCGTTTCTGCAACAGTCGATGACCGCGCCGTTGTTGGCCCCGCTTCGCACGACTGGGCATCAACCGACGCGCTCCTACCCGCCACCTCAACCGCCGCTTCCGTACCAACGAGAAACGCAGCAACCCGCTCTAGCACCCTCGGGCTTTCCTTCCTCCAGCAACCTCCCTGCGATACCGATACCTCCATCTCGACCATCACCTGCAGAAGCCATTTCCGAAACACAATCGTACGCGCCACAGCGAACACCACAAGACCTGCCGCCTCCCAGGCGAGACTTACGTGGTGTGATACAGCTCCCGCCAATCTTGACTGGTGCAGCACCACCGATGAGCCACCCGCCGACCACAGGCAGTGATCCGACAGTATCCGGTCCTCCGAGCTTCGGTGCTGGCGACGCGGCAAGATCTGGCGAGGTTTCAGGCGAGGAAGGCGCAGGCGCATCACGGTCGCCTGGCAGGAAGCGACGGAAGTTGGACTTGGGCGACGTTTTACACAAGGACTGAGGGGGGGTTCACGGTGGCATTGGGATGATGCTCCACGGAGCAAGGATACCTACACGGTTCCCTTCGGACAAAACTCATCAGCTAGGCGTTCGGGAAGAGAACAGGCGGAACGAAAGCGATAAGCCGCGCAGGTGCCTGGTGCATCTGTGAACTGCAATACGAAGTCACATTCATGGGGCCGAATACTTATTACTAATCTGTACAACAGCGGACGACGAGAACTGCGACGTGAAGAAGAAACAATTATCGGCATATGTATCATTATCACAATTCCCAAGTTCACACGAGATTTTCCTCAAGCATGGTATTATCAATGACAAATGAACTGCAGTATCCAAGGCACCCGCCACTGGTGCAAATCTGCAGAATGGCATTGTCCTCTCGCTTGTACCGAGACAGATGCGCAGCTGACGAATCTCTCCAGCCACGAACCCAGAGCTCCAGGCGCCAAATCGCTGCAGAATCCAGCCAACGAGCCTCAAAAGTCGAATCCCAGCGACATCACGGCAATTCGGATCGAGAACCGAGAGGCAGAGCAAAGCCGCGAGCGAACCAGCCAGGCCGAAGAAACCGATGACGGGAGCACGTGAACATTTGCGGGCGTTCTCCGTTCTCCGGGTCCGAAGCTGGAGAGGCAAAGGCAAAGGACCGAAGAGTGGGAAGCTGCAAGCCTCCAATTCGGCAATCCTCTTCTCTCGCTTACGGCAGCCACTTAGATGCCCTTGTACACGCACCGCAAAAGTCAGCCATTGAAGAAGGCCGAACGAATCGACAGATCAGAACCGTGGTTCGCGAGCTTACGGCAGACTTTGCTTGGAGCATCTAGGACATAAGCTTTCGAACATGCTCGGACGCGGGAGTGAAAAGTATAGAGTAGCTGAAACGAATGCGGGACGTGCGGTGTCTTTGTTTGTGCGGTAGAATAGAGTGCATCTTTTGGAGGGTTTGCCGGAGGTTGAAAAGATGATTGAGCATGCGGTTCACGATTGGAGCCGCAAATCTACTTGATACCCAATGAGAAAGATATGGACATTCTGGTTGTCCGTTGAGTTGAGCCATCTGAGTTCGTTTGTGCTCGCTGTGAAGGCCGCGCATGCTCAATACAGTTTGTGGTTCCCTACAATATTCCAGGCCGCGCAAGTTGGCTTACGCTGACATAATTCTGGTTGATCGGACCTCATGCTGCAGTTCATCGGTTGAAATTGACGCGTAGGATACAACTTGTTGGCGTAAGTGCAGCTCTTGGCATGCTTGTCTTTGATCAAGAGGACTGTCTTCTATCCTGTTCATATCATCATCTCTTCGAAGACCATCGTTGCGCGGTACTCGATGGCCAAGCACGCATGCGGCCCCCGAGACGGCAAAGTTGTCGTTTGATTTTTTATCCTCACACTTTCCAATGCTTCTTCTTCCGGAAGTTTGTTACTTTCTTCTATGCGCTGACTCAAGAACTTCGAGCCTTAAATCGGGAGAACCGGTTCATCGTAGACGGTAAAGCGGAGGGAGTTTTGGGTTGTTGCGTTTGAACTTTGAAGCACGTCACCTCTTTGGTTGACGTCTGTCAAGAGTATTGTAACTTTCGTACGAGTCGAGCGGACAACTTCACTTCGTCATCTTGTCGACAGAGATCCGTGTCTCTTTAGCGGAGCGGTAGTTGCGAGGACTTCCAATTCTGGACATTTTCTCCCACGTATTATACGACTTTATGCTATATTTGAGACTTTTTCGTGTTGAAGTCTGAGGATTGTCTGGAAGTATGCAAGTCTCGTTCAGAATTCCGATCCGAGTCGTACGAAACTGAAGTGACCACTGTCGATCTTGAAAGTCGATCTGCGGTCCGAAAGCTCGTCATGGTGCTGTGTAAGATGAGAGCGAACAGACATTGGTGGCGACGCGCACACGTTGGAGAGACACAACTTTGATCCAAGTTAAGTTAAGCAGAAAAAAACTCCCATTACAGCAAATATTCCGAACAGTGAACAGACATTCTATAGTACAGTATTATTCTTTCCATGCCAACATCGATATTGTTTTTTCGTATTCCCCGTCCATTGCGCCGAGAAAATGCATCCAATCAAAAACGACTCACTCATCTTGTCTTGTTTTTCTAGCAAGTATACGTTTTTCCCTCGAACTTGCAAGATCCATAGTACCCAACCTGTGTAAAGAAGGGCTTGTTAGCATCGTCCAAGATGTGTGTGGGGGAATCAGCAAAAC
>JAASLH010000149.1:0-21088 GCA_013365245.1 Cercospora brassicicola
CCTTACAAGCAGTCACGCTGTGCGAACACTACTTCCATTCCTGCCCAACAAACATCACATTCCACTTGTGCGACAATGGTGGCTCTTTACACTTCTTGTTTACATTGCTCAGCTACGACCAAAGATTAACATCGACACCATCAAGCTCGTCGAGCTTGAAGGCCGAGATTGGAAATTCGTGACGGACAAGGCTCTGACAGGAAAGTACAATACTGACGCCCACTACGTCAAAGCTCTGCGGTCAATGCACGAGTGCAGCAAGACCTGGGGCGACGCCAATCAGTTCTATCTCAAGGCAGCCGTCAAGATGGCCGAGGAGTTCGACGGCTGGGGTGGGTTCGGCCCGAGGGATCACGAGCAAGAAGAGGTAGAAGTGAGAGGCTCCAAGAGTCAAAACTCACTGCGGCAGATACACGGACATGGTGATGATGTACTCGAATACAGGGCGTAATGTAAACTCGGTAAGACTGATAACGACGTAACGAGATTGACGAGAATGTACAATAGGACAATGAAGCTCCTTTCAAAATGGCTATGTTCCGAAAATGCGGCAACACCTCACTTCAGCGGCTCAACAATGATTGTGCCTCATTGTATTCAGTCACTGCAGAAGCAATCACATGCGGCTGCGCCATGGTTCACGAGCTTCAGGCTTCTCACTCTCAGCTGCCGCTCCGTCACGCTCCGCTCGTTAACAACAACTATTTAACTGCAAAATCGTGTTTCTAAACGATTCTTCATCGACAAAGCCATTTACCATCAGTTGGTGACTATGTGCATACCTCCCATCACTACCACAACCCGTTCTCGATACAGGCTCCAGCTCAAATACTCGCCAAACAATGGCAACGTCGGGAGGGACTACGCACGCAACTACCTCTGTGCCCGATGACACACGAGTCCACGGCGCAGCCTCAGATCTACGCAAGCGCGTCGCCATCCCGAAAATTCTAGGTGTGTTTTCGAAGTCCGCGAAGAAGAGCACTCGCAGTATCACGTCTCTTTTGGAGGGTTCTACAGAGGACGACACTTCCGAGTGTGCACAGTATCAGGGTCCGCCGATAGGTTATTCGAGCGTGGATGTCGTGCATGAGGATGGCTACAAGGAGGTCGTTGGAAGTTTGTATGCTCCGCGGCCACGTTTCGGAACAGTTGATTGCAGGAGAAGGGTGTGCGGACATTGCTTTCGAGTGGTAAAAGATGACTCAAGTCCATTACAGAAGCAGCCACTAACTAGTGAAAAGCAGTACCAGCCTAAGTTTGAGTATATCGCCGCGGACGACGAATCCGACGATCTCTCTCCTTGGACCTTCAAATCAGGACCACTACCGCCAGGCTTCACCCATTCGCTACACCACCTGGGCTACCTACATTTCCCTACTAAGCTCCCACCGCTATCCGGTCTAGCTGTGACACCAGCACCAGCCCCAGCTCCAGCTCCACCACCACAAACCCCTCAACATCATCACCACAACAAAACCAACAGCCTCTCCGCCACAGCCCCAACATTCATCCCCTCCTCCAGCTCCAGCTCCACGCCCTCCACAGCAGAACTCAAAGCGCAACTCGCCGCGCGCGAAGCCGCCGCAAAAGCCATCATCGCCGCAGTCCACAACAACACTCCTCCATCGGACTCCAAGCCTGTACCAACCGGTCCGGCAAATTCAGCCTACGGTTCCCGCTTCAATCACTCTACTGGCCTCGTTTTCGGACCGAAGTCTATTGATCTCAGATCTCCGGCGCAGAAATCGAATGATCGGAAGAATAGGACGAGAGTCGTTTCGGGGGCTCCGACTGCGCCGGCTGCGATGAGGGAGAGGGAGACGTCAGCGGCCTCGTCGCCTTCGATTGGTAGTGGAGGTTTCGTTACTGCTGCGGGCTCGCCATTGTTTTCTGGTGAGAGTTCGCCGAGGATTGGTGTTGGTGGAGGTAGTGGAGGTGAGAGTGGAAGTACGAAGAAACCGCGTGGCGCCAGAGGTAAGCGGAATGGAAACGTGAGAGTTGTAGCGGAGAGACAGGAGTTTTGGATGAGGTGAGAAGTACCTCTGGGCTCGTGAAGGGGGGTAACTTGAGGCGCAATTTGGTGCTCTCTAGACATTTCGTTTTGGAGCATTTATGAGCCATGGAAGGTGGTGAATTCTGCTCTCTTATCTGCTTGATCGGTTTGCAATATGCAATGGCAATTCGTAGCCTCTAGAATCGTTTCCCCGCGCCTCGATCAGGGCTGAGCGAAGGGATGGAGGGAAGCGCGAGATGGCAATAGGAGGGAGATGTGGAGAGACAGGCTTTGCCCTGGGTTTTAGCAAATCGCAAGCAGATTGAACCAGGCTCACGCATTCTCGAAACGCTTACGAGATTTGCAACATAGCAGGTCAGAGATCATTTCCATATCAACTTCCATATGCAAGAAGAATTAAAACGAAAAATAGAAAAAGCCAAGCGCCCATCATGGGCATCATGCCTCCAACGCCCTGCGATGCAAATGCAATGCCTTTATCTGCGGCACAGACTTTCCCTCCAGCCAAACAATCAAGACCGCCACACATGCAAATCATCCGTCTACAGATCCTCGACATCAGACTCCTCAACCAATTCCTCCGCCTTCTTATGCGCCCTTTCCTCTTCCATCTCCCGATACGTAAACCAGCTCAGCAGCAAAAATGCGAAAATAATCAACAGACCTCCGGAAATCGCAGCACCAGTCAGAGGACTATACATCGGCGGCGGGAGTAATTGATCGCACAAGGCGACAAGGAAAATCGTGAGGAGTGCTGCTACTGAGCTGAGCACTGGGGATGTAAGAGAAATGAGAACCAAGAAGGAACCGCTAAAGGTAGCGTTGGAAAGGACGGAGATGGCCAGCATCCAGGAAGCTTCACCGGATGGGAGCTCGAAGGTTTCGATGCCGGTGTAGTGGAGGAGAGGGATGGGGATCCAGAGGACGGTGAGGGTGAAGAGGCCGATCATGGAGCCGAAGGTGTTGGCGAAGAGCATGCCGCGGTTTGGAGGGCAGCCATCGGGAGGGCAGGCTACGCGTTTGTAGAGGACTTCATAAAAGCCGTACAGCACGCTGCCGACACCGATCACCAGGTTTCCCAGAGCTCGATTCGATGCGGCGGAGCTGTCTGGGGCAGAGGGTCCTCCGGCACCACCTCCTGACTTGCTACCTCCTTTGGGATGTGCCTGATCTCCGTATGCTACCACAAGCACACCAACGATCGCAACGACGACCGAAGCGACCTTGCTCCACCGAAGCTTCTCGCCCAGAATAGGAATGGCAAAAGCGTATGCGAAAAATGCCGAGCAATTATAAATGGCCGTCAAGTCAGAGGCCGTAGTCAGATCCACAGCAACATACCAGCTGCCTCCGGCGACCGTCAGGGCACAGGTGACAAATGCCGTGGTTCTGATGAAGTAAGGCCAAGGTGATTTCTTGGCCAAGTGGGTCGGGACGTGCAACGTTCTGTGCTCCACCATCTGCGCCGTCGACCGAAGAAGGGCAACGTGTCGTCGCCAGAAGGAATCCCAGGGCTGGTTCCATTTGGAGATCCTGAGAATGGCCAGCTGTACGAACCATAGGACCGACCAGGAGCCATGGGTGAAGTAGAGCATGCAATACGCCTTATTCCAATGCAAGTCATGCTGAATGTAAACTGCCGTCTCCGTCTGTACAGCGAAGCTCACCAAGCTGAGGAGGAGAAATGCTGCCGCATATGTATATCGTGTCCGAACATCGTCTTTCGTCTCTATTATTTCTGGGTCTCTTTCTCTGAAATGTGTCGACTGTCTCGATCCGAGACCAGGTCGAACAGGGCTATCATAACTCGTCCGCTTGTCTCCGTTCAGCAAGGGCTGATGCTGATGGCTCTTCGATCTGGTGTGATCAGATCGCAGGTCGGAGGGCATGGCGTGGCCGTGGCCTTCCTCCGACGGCCTCTCTTGCGCGTCCCACGCGAGAAAACTGTCCTCCTGTTCGTCGCCGTCTTGACGACTCTTGTGATGTGGTGATGAGAGGTCGAGGAATGGACTCGGCTGGCGAGAGTCCTCTTGGCCCAAGTCGACGAAGCTGGACGAGTCTCCGTTGGTGGAGGAGTCGGCGTCGTGAGAGCGGTCGGGGGGTAGCAAGCTGGTAGACTGCAGCTCGAACGACTGACCAGATGCGGGAGGTGATTTTGTACTAGGCATTCATGCGGTGGAAGTGCAGATTGGGCGACATGTGACCAGGCGCTATCGGCAGAATTGCGTGATTGATGCAGGCAGGTCAGGTTAGGTCTTGCTGCTCCAGTACATCTCGGCGGGTGACGGGTTGAGCGAGTCGCGCGCGCGCGTGTGCGGAGCCCCCAAAAAGGTGTGGCAGATGGGCGAAGGGGTTCAACGCCGAGAATGCGTGCTGCGTCATGTCGGTGGCCATGTGGCCTCAGCTGCTCCGAGCGCCGCGTGCGCCGCGCTGCTCCGCCTGCAGAACAACCACATGAGGCGGGCGATCAGGTACGATACCGCTGCGAGTGCGAGAGGTGAAGTTGGTTGGTAATATGCTCTGGAGATGGACAGCGATGCTTGCCCAACACGACACGCAAACTTTCTCCCTGTCACAGGCATGGCATCATTCTTAGGCGTTTACGGTTAACTCCGGTGACTCCATGAGCTGTCTCTGCCCCAAAAGCCGACGTCGCCCACGATGTTCAGGACAGCTTGATGTTCAGAAAAGCCGCGGTGAAAGCGACAACATCCAGCTTCACCAGATTTATCACCACCAAAGCCACAGCCAAGATGCCGCTCATCAATGCAGGAACGGGCAAGCCAAGAGTCATCCTCGGGACCATGACCTTCGGGTAAGCGAGCAGGCAACGAGAACACAACCCGCCAAGCCGAGAACTGACCTTCAACAGTCCCGATGAGGCCGCTGGTGCTCGTATTACGTCTCTAGACACTTACAAGTCGTGCTTAGACCACTTCCAATCCCGTGGATACAATGAAATTGATACTGCACGAGTCTACATTGGCGGCAAGCAAGAAGCGTGGACTCGCGATGCAGGCTGGAAAGAACGAGGCCTGACTCTCGCCACTAAATGGTATCCTCATGAAGCCGGCGCTCACAAGGCGGAGATACTGGAGAAGCAAGTCAACAAGTCGTTGTCTGAGCTCGGCACAGACTGTGTGGACATCTTCTACCTCCATGCGGCAGACCGAAGTATCCCTTTCACGGAGCCGCTCAAGAAGTTGAACGAGCTCCACAAGCAGGGGAAGTTTGTCAACCTTGGCTTGAGCAACTTCACAGCTGCAGAAGTGGCAGAGGTGGTTATGCACTGCAAGTACAACAACTGGGTGCGACCCACCATCTACCAAGGCATGTACAATGCGATTCAGCGCAACATTGAGCCGGATCTCATCCCGACACTTAAACGCTACGGCCTGGATCTCGTTGTCTACAATCCGCTCGCGGGTGGTTTGTTCAGCGGCAAGATTAAGTCCACCGATGTCCCAGCTGAAGGTCGGTTCAGCAACACAGCATCAGCAGTGGGAGCTAACTACCGGAACCGTTATTTCCGTGATGATACGTTCGAAGCTCTCGCGTTGATCGAGCCGGTCGTGCAGAAAAACAACCTCACCCTGCTTGAGACGGCATTCCGATGGCTGGTGCATCACTCGAAGTTGAACATCAAGGACGGGGGTAACGATGGCATTATCATCGGTGTCTCAAGCCAGCAGCAGCTCGAAACCAACTTGAACGACATTGAGAAGGGACCTCTCCCAGAAGAAGTTTTAAAGGTGCTCGATCAAGCCTGGCTGATCACCAAGCCAACGGCTGTGCCATACTGGCACGGGAAGCTGGAGTATACGTATGATACCGTCGATGCACTTTTCGGCCCAGGTAGTAAGATATAGAAGAGCTGAAGTTGGCGCACTCACGTGCGACTAGATATAGAGCACGGCGCTCGTTACCAAAATAGGCAGAAGAATCACATGCCCAGATCCAGACAGACACAAATCACATGTCAGCTTCGACTCTTCCAAAACATCATCCCACGCGAACACATCTCACACTCGCACATTCTCACTTCTGTCTGACAAGATCGATCATCTCCCAAACAAGTTTACATTCGGACGACATCATCATCGAAGCATTCGCCCACCTGCCCACGCCCATACTCACAAATGAACGACACAGCCATCCTCGCACAGCACGAAACCATGTCATCTCCAAACCACCTCTTATGTCTCTTCCTCCCGCAAGCCAAATGAACCACTAACATGTCTTCTTCCTCCGTACACTCTGCCTCTCATTCTTCATCAATCTTATCCCGCTCCAAGAAGACCCCACCAGGAGCATACCCAAATTCACCTGCTCCGTCTACTTCTGCCAAACAACCCGCCCCTCCAACAAAGCATACAACTCCGCTCCCCCTCTGGAAACGCCGCTCTGCCACCTTCTTCTCCCCCTTCACCACAAAAATGGCCCACCACTTCCGCACAACCCACAACAACCCCCTCCCCGTCCCTCCCAAACCCGGCGGAACAACCGCAGCAGCAGGCGCAGCAGCATCAAGCACAACAACCTTCCCCTCCCACCATCATCATCCATTCACCTACTCCCATACCCATCCTCACTACACCCACCACCACCCCTCATACTCCTACACACACCCCTCATACGCTCACCATCACCACTCTTCCCATCCCTCCCGTAACCCCAAACACGTTCACTTCGACACCGACTACCGCCCCTCCGCCCTTTCATTAAAAATCAAACTCGGCCCCCGCAACAATCCAACAAGCGAAATAAAAATTAGCGTCTATTTCGAAGAAGGAAAATTGCCTCGAGTGAAAGTCAAAACCAAGAGGCCGAAAGAGCAGCCGCATAGGAAGAGGAAGAGGACGTATGTGGAAGAACAGGATGGGAAGGGGAAACCTTGGTGAAGAGGGACTTGCAGGTGTGATGAAGGGGATGGGATGGGATGAGGGGAGCTGAGATGGCATGGGCTTGAGGTATGGAGGAGAAGAGAAGATGTTGCGGGACCAGGAGAAGTTAAGACTGCGATCGCTTTCTTAATGGAATTCGGTTGGTTCATGGGTATCATGTTTCGACGCTCACGGGTCTTTCTGTCTGCCAGTACGGAGGGGATCACCAACCCGTCACACCATCGGTTCTGGCGTCCGCACCGCCGTCCGCTGGATCATCCTGCTGGGTACCGGTCAAGTAGTCTGCGCGCTCAGCTTCCTCATACTCATTGATCAGATCCATCACAACTTCCCTCGAAGTATCGAATTCTCCCAACCCGTCGCGGAAGGTTCCATGTCGTTTGTATGTATCAACGAAGGCATTGCGTTTTCGAAGACGATCGTATTGGAAGACAATTCGCTTGAACAGTGTGGCAATTCCGGTGTGATTGGCAAGCATCAGACCCGACACACGGGGCGGTGAGCGGGTCGTGTATGGAGGTTGTGTGTACGGAGATGTGCGGGACAAGGCGACTTGGATGCTGGCTGGGCCCCATGGGATGAAGGATGCAAGGTTTCTCTCTCTAATTCGGAGTAATGATTTGTGGACCTGCCATCGTTAGCATAGACGCGAAGGAAGAACTATGGATGTACTCACGTCCGTGGGATCTGCATCACCCATGATGATGTTCAATATCGAGATGTAGCAGCTGTTCTTGTTTGGCTTTGCAGTCACCATCTGGTTTTTCGGTTGCAGCAATCTGCGCATCACATCCAATACTGTCGTTTTTCGGACCGTCCTGGCAGAGTCTACATTGTTTCCCGTGAACGGCGTGTAGCTTGTTTGTAAGAAATGGCATCGTGGCGTCGGAATGAGACTGGCCACAATGCCGACCAAGTCGTTGTGCATGTATCCAGGGTATCGCAGTGTGGCCGTCGATGCAGACATGACGGTACTAACAAGCTGGTTTGTCTGCTCGAAAGATGGCTCTTGGACGTGCAGAGTGTCAGCCGCTATTCTAGAGAGGGCGCCGTTGTCCAGCACCACGACGGCATCGGCGTTCTGCGTCAGTCGGCGCATTGCAAGGAGCGAGTTGTATGGCTGCACAACCACATCGCCAGCGTTTTGCGTGTCGGGAAAGACGGAGTAAGTCTGAATCAGCTTCTTGGGAAAGCGATCGTTCAATTGTTCGAGCAGAAAGGAGCCCAGACCCGACCCCGTTCCTCCTGCGATCGAATGCAATAGCATGAATCCCTGAGTGCATATCAGTCATTTGTTCCAACGTTCTTCAAACGCACGCGCCTGACCTCAAGACTGTCGCTGCCGTCTGCCTCGCGATCAATCATATCTAGAACCTCATCTTGCACCTGCCCGCCCATGTCATACCCAGCAGCCCAATTGTTTCCCGCACCAGTACCTTCTTTGTGCACGTAAAAGTTCTCGGGGTTGTAGATATTCTTGTAAGGTCCGGTCTGAATGCCATTGATCACACGCGGTTCTAGATCGAGGAGAATGGCTCGAGGGATGTATCGTGTGTCGTCGGATTGGTAGAAGAAGACGTCTTTGCGGTCGCCGCCTTCTGTCGCAAACTCCTCGAGGTTGCCATCCTGGTTGATGCCATGCTCAACACACAGTTGCCGCCAGAATTGCGAGCCAACTGCGAGATGTCTCAGTGATGCGGTCTGCGGAATCGAACGTGTCACTGACCGCTGTTGCCGCACTGGCCGGCCTGGATCGTGATGATCTCACTGTGAAGATGTCAGTGATACTATCAGCGCGACATAGAGTCACGTACATACCGTGGCATGGCGGGATATGGTCATGTTCATGCGAAGAGGGACATCACAAGATCGACGCGATGCGAAAGACGCGCCTGACTTGCCCCACTTCACGTCTTCGCCAAGACTTGCTCTTCCTCTTGTTTGGGCTGCTTCTCCTGCCTCAAATGCGATGGACATTCTTGTGCTATAATTTGGAAAGTGACGATTTGATCTTGACTTCGCATGTCTACATGATGCTCCATGACCGTGAGCTCACGTTACTCTACAGGAGCCACTCATCTCCTCCATCAAGGCCACTTTGGAAGATTCGATGTTCCATCACCAGAATTCCCATCAACCGCCTTCTGGACAAGGGCTGAATCGAGATAAGCCCTGGCCTGCACAATAGTCCCTTTCTCATCAAACCTCAAGAGCCATGCATATCGCTGCGGATACGGCATACCATTCTTGCAAATGGAAAATGCCTTCAACTCAACGGTTGCCCACTCTTGATCACCTCCGCCAAATACATTGACGAGCTCCAGCTTGATGGGCTCTTTCAGTACGTTGTTGACAACGCCAAGCGCGCCCTTCTTCCAAGCGTCTAGGCCAACAAGTCAATACCAGGTGGTGCTTGATTGATATGGGTGGTGGATCTTACCCAAACTGGTGAAATGGCCTGCGGCCGGGTGAGTTCCCATCACATCCCAAACGACATCCGGAGACACTCGATCGAAGAAAGGTGATTGATCAGCTGTTCCCAACGCTGAGGCAAAGCTCCGGATTTCTTCGGCTGTAGGGTAGGGCGCCATTTCTTTGCAGCTTTTGTGATGTTGTTCAATACTTCATGGAAGCTGACCTGAGTTGCGCTATTGAGCTCCATATGTCATCGCGAGGCGGGGCAAAACCCTCGGGTGAACAGAGGACTTTACGCACCCGGTAGTAAGTAGAGCAATCTCAGGCTGTTTTGCAGCATAATGCACACTTGTGCGGTAGATGTCGAGAAAGCACTTACACAGTGAAGCTCAATCAAGTTTGATTAAAGCAACCTGCTCTGAACATGCCATCGCCCATTGCAAAGTGTCTACTTTAAATCAATTTCTGTGAATTGATGGAGGTGTCGCTGCAGCATCACATGGTGAATGAGGGCTTCGCAAAAGAGACAAGAGCCATTCACACTCCTCAAAATCTCAATCCTACTCAATTCGCAAATGTAACGATGTGTAACGTCAGGCACGTAGTCAAACGCAGCAGTGGATTGTAGAGCAGAGGGACGGATCGGCGGAACTATTATGCGGCGCGTGCGATCGGTGTTTGCGCGCCCGACGCACGGCTTGGCAACTAAATAGAATACCGAATCTTCACTCCAGCCCAATCTCTTCGATTTCCTCAGGTCCGTTGCGACATACATCGACAACAACACCCACAATGTCGCACCGAAAGTTCGAAGCGCCTCGCCATGGCTCGCTGGCTTTCTTGCCACGCAAGCGCGCAGCCCGCCACCGAGGAAAGGTCAAGAGGTAAAGTCCACTGCAGTACCGGCGACTCTCTCAGTGCGGATGGGAGCTGGGAGGGAATGTGAAGGCATTGACTAACGATGGTTCTGCGCAACAGCTTCCCTAAGGACGACCCAAAGCAGAAGTGCCACTTGACTGCCACCATGGGCTACAAGGCCGGCATGACCACCATCGTCCGCGACCTCGACCGTCCTGGCGCGAAGTTGCACAAGAAGGAGATCGTCGAGGCATGCACTGTCATCGAAACTCCTCCGGTACGAGTGTCGGCGCCAATACCATTCATGGCATGCGCTTACCCGTACATCACAGATAATCGTCGTTGGTTTGGTGGGATACATCGAGACTCCTCGCGGCCTCCGCTCATTGACCACTGTGTGGGCTGAGCACCTTTCGGACGAGGTCAAGCGCCGCTTCTACAAGAACTGGTACAAGAGCAAGAAGAAGGCTTTCACCAAGTACGCCAAGAAGCACGCCGAGGACAGCGGCAAGAGCATCACCCGCGATCTCGAGCGCATCAAGAAGTACTGCACTGTCGTGCGTGTGCTTGCCCACACCCAGATCTCCAAGACTCCTCTCAAGCAGAAGAAGGCCCACCTCATGGAGATCCAGGTCAACGGTGGCTCCATCGCTGACAAGGTCGAGTTCGGCCACGGTCTCTTCGAGAAGCCAGTCGAGATCGACACCATCTTCGAGCAGGACGAGATGATCGACTGCATTGCCGTCACCAAGGGTCACGGTTACCAGGGTGTGACCAGCCGTTGGGGCACCAAGAAGCTTCCGCGCAAGACACACAAGGGTCTGCGCAAGGTCGCTTGTATCGGTGCATGGCATCCATCGCACGTGCAATGGACTGTTGCCCGTGCTGGTCAAATGGGTTACCACCACCGTACCTCTGTCAACCACAAGGTCTACCGCATTGGCAAGGGCTCCGACGAGGGCAACGCCACTACTGACTTTGACCACAGCAAGAAGACCATCACACCGTATGTTTCCCAAGTATCCTTTTTGCAAAGGCCGTTGCTAATATTTCTGCAGTATGGGTGGCTTCGTCCGCTACGGTGAGGTCAAGAACGACTTCGTCCTCCTCAAGGGTTCCGTCCCAGGTGTGAAGAAGCGAGTCATGACCCTCCGCAAGTCCATGTTCATCCACACATCCCGCCGTGCCCTCGAGAAGGTCGAGCTCAAATGGATCGACACATCCTCCAAGTTCGGTCACGGTGCCTACCAAACGCCTACCGAGAAGAAGCAGTTCGTCGGTACGCTCAAGAAGGACTTGGTCACTCAGGCATAAGCAGCTTCAGCGTCAAGCTTGTCGATTGTTTTTGTCTAGCGTCTCACGAAAAGAAAAGGGATGGGAGGGAGCATGGTGTTGGCGTTCTCTCATCGTCATCCTTCAAAGTCAAGCCGTGGCTATGCAGTACCTGTTTAGAGCTCCTCGGCGTAGGCTTCACAGGACTGTATACTAGTACGCTACTACCGCCACACTGCCTTTTGGGTTCCATCGGCTTGCAGGTAGTTTGTTTCGAAATGATACCAACGAACGTTCTACCTTCTTGTCGTTTGTTATTCATCGTGTTGCTTGGTCTTGTTTCCCGTGCCCTTACCGTGTGTTCTTGTGCCCTCTGCGTAGGACTGTGGTGTTCGACACAGTATCCTACCCACTGTCCAGTCCTGCTATTGTAGAGAAGTATGCCCTGCCTCCCTGTTGCCTTCGCCCCTTTCCGCTATTGTGTTTGCTGAATGCACAAAGGATTCTGAAGCTGTGAGCTTACCGACTGCAGATACTGCCAAACGACCATGCATATATGCACGCTATTGTTGTCTTTCAGCCCATCGTTATTGAAAGTGAAGGCGAAACTGAACAGATAGGCAGCCACGCATACTTCACATTTGCACAATCAAAACTCCGCCACCTCGCCGCTTTCTTCCTTTCTCTTTCTCTCTCATACCACAAGCCAAACCCATACCTTGCCACTCCATAGCCAACCCGCACCACACACCACACATCACACATCACAGAGAATCGCTCAGCGACTAACTCTCACCGCACCAGACAGCAGATATGGCACCAAAATCACTCAAGCCATCCAACCCATCTCCGTCGCCAGCCCACCGCTACCGCTGCCTGAACACCATCGCAAACTTCATCCCACACTACTTCCCCCCAGAGAGCGCCGAGGACCCAAACTTCACCTACCCACACAACCTCCTCGTCTGTCTCGGCCACCCAGAACCAAAAGCAATTGTGGTGTTCTGCAGCGCGGCCCAGTTCAAGGGGTACGCCGTCACCAACTCTCCCACACTCTCCGGAAATGGCACCACTGGCGACGGCGCCGAAGCTCAAGACGTCGAGGAAGTTTCGACCGCGATCAGCCTGAACGGCGTCAAATATGACATTTTGTGGAAAGAGACGCGTGTGCCAAGTGAAGAATATGAGCTGGACGAGGAGAGATTCTGGACGGAGTTGTTTGATAAGAATGGCAACGTGAAGGTGAAGCACGTGTTTTTGCGAATCTCGAGGAGCTTGAGGAGCAGGAGAGGGTGGAGGGGGAGAAGGCGGTGGCGAGGAAGGAGAAGAAGAAGGCGAAGAAGGAGAGGAGGGCGGCGGTGAAGGCGGAGAAGAAGGAGAAGTGAGGGGGTTTGCTTGGGCGGGTTTGTACGTTGTTCGGATTTTGGGTGGCGAGTTGAGAGGCGTTTGGGCGGGAAATGGGGAGGGAGTTGGGTTTGATAAAGTTTTGGAGGTAGTCGTTGGTCGGAGCCGTTTCTCCGCGAATTTCATGCGTTCAATGCCACCAGATGTCCAAGTAGGCCCCAGAGTGACCCGGTCGGATCGTTGGAGATGCTCGTCGGGCCTCTCGTTTCTCCGCAAAACTCATGCGTTCGATGCCGCCAGCTATCCATCCTGCCTGCGAAGCGATTCAGTCGGAATCCCGGAGAATATCGTTGGTCCTCTCGTTTCTCTGGAAATCCGATGCTTCCAATGCCACTGCATGCCCAGAAGGGCAGAATAGCGATGTGATCGGATTTTCGGAGATACTCGTCGGTCCTCCTGTTTCTCTAAAATTTCGTTATATTCGAAGCCACCAGAAGTGCACACGGGCTGCAGAACGATGGGACCGGATTTCTGGAGATGGTCACTGACTCTCTTGTTTCTCTGAAAACTTGGTGTGTTCAATGCCATCTGATGTACAAGCGGGCTGCAGAGCGAGATTTTCGAATCCTTGGAGATGCTCGTCGATTTTGCGTTTCTCTGAGAATCTGGCTTCTTCAATGCTACCAGACGTCCAAGTGGTCTGGGTAGAGACGTGTGCAAGTTCTTGGAGACACCCGTCATTTCTTTTGTTCCTCTGAAATACTTTTGTTTCGGTGCCGCTGGGCATCCAGCCAGACTGCAGAACGAAGCCGTGGGGTTCTTGGGAGATACTCGATTGTGAATAGAAATTACCCCATTTCACCCATCTTTTCCTCCCTCGACCACGAAATATCTCCCCACTTTCTTGCTCGCACAGCCCAGAACATCCCATCTCTGCGAATCTGCAGGTTTCCTCTGCCGCCGGATACGCTTATGCCACCTGCCTCGAATCTCCTCGTTTTCCAGAGCGACTTTCAATGCATCCAGACCAAGTTCCGCCTCCTTTTCTCCCTGTTTCGTCTCATCTCGTAGACTTCTTAGCGGTTCTACAGCTGTTGTGTCCATTTGTTGAATGTCTTTCACGAAATGTAGTTGCGAAGAGAGCGTGGAGAGCATTTTTTGTTCTTCCGCGGCGTTCTTTGGCGGTGGGAGAGCTGAGAGTCGGAGCAGGTGATTGAGCTGCTTGGGTGTGATCTCAGGCGTCGAGGAGGAGCTGTTACTGCTAGGAAGAAGAGAGGATACCGACCATGTTGGCGTCGAGAGGAGCTGATCTATGTCGAGCTCCGATTTGTGTTGGCTGTAGGAGCGGACAGCACTTTGAGAGACATTGGCGGCTCTTCGAGTGCCCAGACTGTGTGTAACAGCACATGCTCGTCTTGCGATTTGTGCGGCCATACTCAGTTGTTGACATCCATCGAGCGGGCATTGGAGACGCGGAGTTGAAGTCGCGATTAGTCTGCCTCAGGCACCTCAGCGTTCGGCGGTTCTAGGGATCACCGAAGTTGACGACAACTCGGACCTCGTTCGAGACAGCAGCTTCACCACCACTCAATCTCCACTTCCAACCAGACAGTCTACACAATGGCGGCTACGGTATGTGCTGGCCCTACATCTGCGCGCAATCTAGCTCCTTTCAGGAACGAACACGCGGTCGCGCGCCCGGCAACCTCTTCCTCAACCCAATGCCAAAGCCTTTTCTGCAACCCATACTAACCACACCCTCCACCACAGCGATCTGCCGCTCTCAAGGTCGACTGGGCCAACCTGGGCTCCAAGCTCGGCCTCAAGGGAAGCACTGCCAACTCCCTGGCCGCCTTCAAGCAGCGCAACGATGCCGCGCGCCGCAAGGTCCAGCAGCTTTCCGAGCAACCCCAAACCGTCGACTTCCAGCACTACCGCTCCGTCCTGAAGAACCAGGACGTCGTCGCCGACATCGAGAAGCAGTTCTCTGCTTTCCAGCCAAAGAAGTACGATGTGCAGAGACAGATCAAGGCTATTGAAGCATTTGAGGCCCAGGCCGTCAAGAGCGCTGAGGAGACTAAGGGCAAGGTGGACGCTGAGCTTCAGGATTTGGAGAAGACTCTTAAGAACATTGAGTCTGCACGACCATTTGAGGACCTCACTGTGGTATGTACTGAGAATGGAATCGAGACATTGATATCTGAAGCCCAGATTCAATGCCTCGGTCACGTGACGAGTTGCCGATGAATGGCTGACATGTGTGATCATACAGGACGAAGTTGTTGCTGCCCGCCCAGACATCGACGAGCGCGTCTCGCAACTCGTGTCGAAGGGTCGCTGGCAAGTTCCAGGCTACCAGGTACGTTCTCATCTATGCTGGCGGTCTTGGTTCGCAGTATTGACTTCCATTCTAGGAGAAATTCGGCAACCTCTCAGTGCTATAGATGGGTGCTGCCAATGTTCTATAGAGCCACATTCTGTATATATGCCTACTGAGTCTCCTTTGTTGAGTATGCTTTTCATGTGCATGTGCAGCAGATCTCCACGGCTTTCATTTCTTGCTCAGCAGTCGTACTAACTCAGCAGGCAGTCTAATCGCAGCTCACGGGGTTTCAATCATTGACAGGATGTGAACTCGTGCCGCACAGCTTCACAAGGCTCCTGCACTAGTTAATCCGCACCTCCAATCGCCCAGCCGCCGCGCACACGTCTCTGGAGGTTGACAGCAATCAGCACGCGCCTCGTCGATGACCAAGCACAAGAGCCTCTAGCCTAGATGAGGCATCAATCGAAGCTTCAAAAGGCGAAGTGGAAGACGGCCGCTGTTCCGCAAAGCTCTTGACAGCTTGTGCAGCTGCAGTAGTTTCACGTCTGATGAGAAATCATGTTCTGCTGGTCTGCCGCCAAAATCGAAAGCGGCCGACTGAGCATGAGGAACCGAAGGCTGAGGCACGAGAGAGAGTGGTGGGCCAGACGCTGGCCTACAAACGTTGCTCGGCGTTCTCAAAATGGCTCCTGCATGCTCTCTCGGAAGGTAAGCACATTCACACGCAGCTGCCGCTAACGGGATTCACGGCTGCTCTGCGAGGAAGGAAGATCGAGAAGTGGCTCTTGCCTGTGACGCACTTCACCGAACGACAAATATTCCGGGACGAGGCCCGTTGATGTTCTGTGACATGTCTCGCCATATTCTCACAGCAGGCATCGTTGATGACTTCTCTATCGGCATACATGCTGTGCCAATACCAAACACACCATGAAGAACAAGGACACCCATTGTGCCCTTTCCTCAACTTCGGACCCGACAGCCGTCTTTTCCTCCGCGCCTGACTTCTCCGAGCCAGCACCAAAGCCAGCGACATCTCTCCCTACCTCCCTCTGAAACACAATTGAAGTTTGAGAGCTATCTCCCGGGCATCAGCAGCTAGAAGCCCGCTAGAAAACCCGAGCTCCACGGATATCGGAACAAAGCGACATGCCATGGGGGCACAGCACAAGGCGACCTCTCACCGCATCGTAAGGCGTCCGGCCAAGAGGCGCTTATTGCGAGACTGAGAGGGACACACAAGGGAGAAAATCGCAGAGGACCAGAGGATAGCCTTTTTGGGGATAGTCGAAGGTCAAGCTCTGGATGCCTGACGACCACGAAGGCGGCCCTTGCTGCAGTTGCCTTCCGCTGCCGCTGCTAAGAGTGAGGCTCGTAGGAAGCTCTACTTCCAGTCTTCGCTGTCTCACCTGAGGTGACGGATTATCGTCACGGTTTCATGGGGACAACGATAGGATGTCCGGTGCGCATTGTGTAGCGTGGACCAGGCGTACGCAGCTTGTGACGAAAGACTTGCAATGCTGGTGCATCAAGTCCATCCTGGTGCGTGGCATCAATGCATAAATTGCTCTGCCCGGTCATCGATAAATGGTCCGATTGCTTGTCTCGTTAGCTGCAGCAACTTTGCACAGGGCGACGGCGTCAAAAGAACTAGGAAGATGTGACAGGTATGTGAGCTTGTCCAAGCAGGTAGAATACAGCTAAGGATGGCGCTCGTCGCGGGACACGACGGTCATGGTCTAGGAGTGCTGGTCAATACGAGACAGCTGCAGGCTCGGCGTTTCTTACTTCGATCCTTCGCCACGTCTGGGGACAGCCAACGTCGCCTGATGCTGCAGCGAAGCAAGCAAGCGCGCCTGCAACAGTCGAATGAGGACCTTGTCACGTCGGGCTTCCAGAGGTTGGCGAGGATCGTCCCAAATGTCGGGCATATCTTGCGATTTTATGTCCGGGGCGGGGGAATTGTTGCTGGGTCGCCTTCACTTCTGCGGAGTCACCAGCCACCCATCTTGCCAACAAGCTCTTGTGGCTGATCAGTCACCAGCGCGAATGTCAAGGGTCGAGAAAGTTGACTTCACTCTATACCACTTCACCCGTCTACTAACAAGTGCCAATGCTCAATCCAACTGCCGTTGCAGGCGGATAAGTATCCGCAGTCACCACATCAGCGAACGGCATCTTGTTCCGTCCACGGTGGCATGATGATGGCGACTTGACCTGCTTGGCTCTCACTCTACCAAGCTTGTTCGTGCAATCACGATGATTGCGTGGCCAAGCAGCTGTCGCCATCCGCGAACAGGATCGACAGAGTTGAACAGGGAATCAGCCCGTCGTTTGCACATCAACAGGCTCCAACGGGCCTGATCTCCGTTGGGTGTGGGTTAGGCAGAGCCTTGCCACAAACTTTCATGGAAGTCGTTCACTGTCCAGTTGGATTCCCATCAAAGGACAATTCCCACGCAAGCGCTTCCAAAAAGCCCTGCGGAACTACTCTCACGGAAAGCAGCAAGGTTGCAACATTGTCACACCGCTTTCTTGCCTGCGTTCAGAGTGTCTCTGGATGTTTGTGCCTGAGTTTTGCCAGTGTGAAGGAAATGCTACTAACCGTTTACGAGTTAAACGATCGACAACATGGCCTAGCCTAGTCGAACACTCGCGTCGACGACGATCACGAGTGGCGGATGTTCAAGGTGACAAGACAAGGCTTGCTGGTTTGCTCTCACCTGGTTTGTGTCTGTTCGCAAAGGAGGAACAGGTAGTATGCTTCCCGAAGATCCTTCGCCTTGCAATCCCGGGCGCTTCGTTCAGAGTGGCGACTGGCGAGGTGTATAGCGTTTCCGACATGGAAGCTTCCCAGAGTCAAGAAACGACAATGCGGGAGAATCTTGCCTGGTCTACGGCACAGCAATGGCAGAATGCAATGGATCATCCGGGACGATCTCCAGGACCCTCCTCTTCATGCTCCATCGATCGCCTCGTTGGTCGGAATATGCATTTGCTACTGGACAAGCCCTATGATGAGGAATCAAACAATCAGAAAACCTTATGCTCGTTCCCCATCCCCATCACTGTCTTCCCGCGAGGATCCGGCTGGAGGCAAGACAGGATTGAACCAGGCAAGGGGCACGAAGGGCAGGAGGAGCAACAGGACTGGCCATCGTGCGGGAACCATCGAAGTGGTAGCGTATTTCCCTCATTAGCCAGCAAAAAAGAAACGAAAGCCATACCGTGCCCTGCAGTCGGACAAGGATGTGACTTAGTCTCTGTAAGCAGTTTTACCTGATCGGTCAGGTACGTGGGCTAAATACTTTTCCGTTTTGAGAGGTGCTTGTATAAGCAATTGGGACTAAGTCTCGGAAAGTCTGGACCCACTTGTTGACTTTGCCTTTGCAGGGTTATGGACTTTGTGGCAGGGCTGTTCTGGCTTGGCAGTGCTGATGATGACCTTTTGGACTGTTTTGAGGTTTTTCATAATCTGGAGCATTGAGTTGAGCTTGTTTTGTGCTTGGAGGCTTGTGCGTTGCATTACGGCTTATTGTCTTTCTTTGCGCCATGGAACGGGCTTAGGGAACGTGCTGATGCTGATTGTTCTCATGTCTTAGCGAAGATGGCCCGCTGGTCGGGGATTGCTATTGCGGTATTCCAGTCTGCGGCTCTGTGAGGTCGCGGGGCGGAGTGCACGCAATGCAAAGAAGGAGAAGTGCGCATCGCATTGTTCGGAGTTGCTTCGTACTTTTGTCTAGGGATCGCTGTGTTGATGCCCGTTCACTGCACTTGGTTGTGCATAATGCAGTGCAGCTACTGGCTGGCTGCCTGGCTTCCTGGCACGAGGACAAGGGCAAGGGGAGGGAAAATAGTGCAACCGATATGCGAGACATACTTCCTCCCTCTTCGTGCTGTGTCCGGATCGTCGTGCCGTTGCGTTATGATTTGCTGGGCTGGGTATCTGACCTTGTCGAGCCTTCTTCATTGGCCACAGGGCACTTGGTGTTTGCAAGGATAGTGTTGTTTTGAGGCTTTGAGGCTTGACCTGATGATGCAGTTCCGATGTTTGGCTAGACTATAGTCATCGCGTCCATTGGTAATAAGCGAGTATTGTGGACTACTCCTCGACCGCTATTACGGCGTCGTGTCCGAGAACAAATAGGGGAAAGGTGGTCTGGGTGGACTGGAGATCGTGGAGGTGTATGGGTCCTGTCTGGCAGGGACTGGACTTGCATGTTCGAATTCACACGGGGGTCGTGATTTGTGCTGATGTCAAAGATGACCTGGATGCTGACGACTAAAGTATTCTCCTTGGTGTCGCGGTGGTCTGTCCGAGTCCTGAAACATTGATCACGGTTTCGAAATGGATTTCCTTTCACATCCGTCTACATGGTCCGGCTGTACTGTATGCAAGAAGACGCGAAAATCGATCGCGAGAATCTTCACAAAGTCACAAGTTCACACCGCGATCCCAAGTCCATGGTCTGAACGGATCGACTTGTCACTGTTGCACATCAAAGTGAGACAAACTGGAACAGCACCTCACAGTCAGATTATTATCATCTTGTCTGTCTTTCATTTTCATTGCTTCCGGACGCGCCGTTCTATACTAGCTCAAGCCGTCTGTTTGCTTGGCTATAAGGCGTCAGAGTAATTAATACTAGTTCTACATCGGCGTCTCGGCTAAAAAGGCGACGACCATCCTTTTTTTTCTCTCCGCCGCACAGTCGCTGTGCTCGCCGTTCCAGAAAAACCAATGGATCCAGGGATTACCTGGTAAATCCTTTTTGCTGTACAGTTCAGAGTTTCGAACACCCCATGGGCCCCAGTCACGCGCGGGATTTGCGTCTGCAGTGATGGGCCCGAAAATAACGCCAGGAACTCCTCGCTTGTCTGTGCAGAAATCCATGTCCAAAGCTGTGCCGTTTTGTGAAAAAAGTCAAAATCCGCTTAACGTCAAATCATGTGTGGGTGTGCAATGTGACCTGCCATGCCACTGTGGCACCCGCGTTCGTGTCGCTTCATGTTGCTGCGCACGGAGAAGGCCTTGCCGCAGCCGTTGTGCGGGCATCGGAAAGGTTTCTCGCCCGTGTGGCTGTGTGTGTGGATCTTCAAGCTCGATGGTCTGCTGAAGGCTTTGTTGCACGTCGTGCAAATGTAGCGGTCTTGAGACTGTGGAAACGTGGCTTGTGATGATGGGCTGATGTAGTGGTGGTGCTCCCAAGGGTTGCTTGTAGGAAGAGGGGCTGAGGATTGGACCTGAACAGCTGGGGGTGGCGGAGGGAAGTTGGAGGGAAGCGGCCTCTGCTGATACATCCCTTGGGGTACTTGGTACGCGGCTTGTTGTGGTGGATAGTATGTCGTGCCTGGCATGCTTGTGGGCGAGTTCGCGTAGGGCGAGGCCGTATAGCGTGCGCTGCCATATGGTGAGGCGTTCATCTGCGAAGGAACTTGTGCACGCTTCATCACTGGGAATTGTGCTGCGCGCTGGTCTGCTGGTTCCATGTTGTTGATAGAGCTGCCCACGTAATATGGAGAGCCCGATAGCGCGGATGCCGTCGAGATGGTTGACGGGCTGTTTGTCGACTCCAGCACCGAGTCGCTGCGCATTGGTGGTGGCGGTGGGACTACGTCGCGAGGACTTGAAGTCGCCTCGGCGACGGGATAAGAAGCAGGTTGGTTTGGTTGTGCGACGATTGCTTGTGATGATGGTAGTGGTGGTGACGTTTGTTGCGACCCCACCTGCTCTTTCTGTTGTTGCTGTGCCGCGGAGCCTTGTGAAGTTTGATCTGGTGAGAAGTTAGTGAAAGAA
This sequence comes from Cercospora brassicicola, assembly GCA_013365245.1. Taxonomy (NCBI): domain Eukaryota; kingdom Fungi; phylum Ascomycota; class Dothideomycetes; order Mycosphaerellales; family Mycosphaerellaceae; genus Cercospora; species Cercospora brassicicola. Next base: position 20,934 of record JAASLH010000149.1, read on the forward strand.
TCACGCGGAAGACTAGGGGCGTCAACTTACTGGCATCACCTCCAGGTCGATCGGCGAAGCTGAGAAGGTTCGATATCGATGGGAGCGATGGCTTGAAGCCGTCGTCTGACGTCGGTGATCCCGAGGATTGAGGAGAGCGAGGTTGCACATGGTAG
>JAASLH010000150.1:0-21791 GCA_013365245.1 Cercospora brassicicola
GTGACAGACATCAGAATCCACTTAGTAGGCAGCTTGTGTGAAGCGCTCAACACGTTGGGCCGCGACTTAACGTGCTGAAACGCTCCGTCTTTCCCACGCTCGACGAGCGTATCGACACGAACCCGCCGCGACACCATTGTGCTCGGTCGCGTTTGTGTCTTGTGGAGCTGGGAATCAGGCGGTGCCTTCATGTCCATAGAACCAAGCGAAGGTCATTCAAATTCTGCTGTTACCCGATCTCTGCAATGGGCAGCAGTTGTGGCGGTCTCTATTGCTCCGCAGCCTCGAACGCATCCTTCGATGGTTGCCTTGAATCGGAAATGAGTGGTTGAAGCAGAGAGAAAGGCGAATCGGGATCTTGGTAACGGAGAGAAATACTTTTGCTATGATCTGTCGGCAGGACATGAGACGAAAGGAAGGTAAGGAGTGGGTGTGAATATGTCTTTCAGATTTATCTGTAGCAAGCTGGTCTCACTGCCGTGAGCAGCAGTATTCGCACGTGGGAAGACAATTGTTAAAACCTCATGCCCGTAAAGAGCAGCATGATCAGTACACGTCAGCATTTGAGTGCGCGCTGCACAAGCGGCAGCTAGTCAAGTTGCCAGGAGTGATGCGCGCATGCTCAACGTGCAGCGGGTGATCAAATATCCCGAGCGAAGAAGCACGCAGTCGGATCAAGGTGTTTCAATGTTTCAAGATGACGAGTCAACTTGAACCCTTCGGCGGTTCTGGGGCATGCGGAGAAAGGTCGCATCCATGCGCCACGAACTTCATTGAGCTTCGGTTCGGTCGTACACTCGTTGTAGAGAACCAAAGTGTGTAAATGCACGTAACTGGCTAGCAGTGCACTGTCGTTCGCTCTCTAGCTTCGATGATCGATCCACGCGCCCTGAGAAGGTCATTCATTGTGGGATTGAAATATTTATTCGTTGTCCAAGCACAACCTCAGCCTCCAGGTCGCTTGTACGGAACGTCCTCATCATTCTTGTGAACGATGAACTCCTCGAAGCTGATGCCACGGGTTTTCTTCATCGGTTGGCCGTCCTTTGTCGTGTTAACTCTGGGCACAAAGCTCACAGTTTCGGCCCACGTTCGCATCAGCCTCCTCCAATAACATGCAGTTGCAGCAGGGGTGGTGTATCGCTCCCTGAACGTTCGCTTCGCCTCGTCTGCAATTTGCTGGGCTTCTCCAAGATTCTCGTTGTAGTAGAGAATACTGTTCTCCAAGTCAGAGAAATCTCGACTGACGTGAATAACATTGACGCCACTGTCTATGAGATGGTAGTAGTGCGCGATCCAATCCACATCGTGTACGAAGAGGAGGCTATCGCAGTTGAAGAGGTGCGTCATTCGCGCAGACCATGACCGGCCCTCTGTGTTGATTGTATATCGGAACTCGCAGAACTCGTCCATCGGGATTACCGTGTCAGGCTTTCCCCAGTCCATCGACTGAATCACTTGTCAGATTTGCGCCACATCGACCATTGACTGAAAATCGAACTTACCGACACATTTGCCCACTCTTTGTCAGCGGTGACCTGAAGCAAAGGCTTTCTCACAGCCTCATTCACCCACAGTGCGCCACGCCACACGACCTGGGGTATTTTCTCCTCCAGCGGAGAGTCATGTCTCCTGAACTTTTGCTGCATGGTACGAAAGCCCTCAGCCTCGGGAGGTGCGCCAAAGAAGTGAAAGCTGGGAATCAACCACAAATTGTCCTGTCGAGGGTCCGCAGATTTCCTCGTGAAAGACCAGAGCGCTCCCGGATTCTCTTCTTTGAGCACGGCAATATCGTCAACGACAGCGCTAAATTCAATGTTCGGGATTGGCTCGCCCGCTGCATCGGCGGCTACAACAGCGTGCACAACTTGCTGAACGACAGCGATGATGCGATGTCTGAAGTCTTCCCGGAACAAGCCTCTCGTTTGCACGATGCGCACCTGAGAGTCAACGATCAAGAACTTCACTCCGCCATCATTGCCACCGGTCAGCGCGATGTCTTTCTCGCTGATGTTCTTCCCACTGAAGTGTTGCTGAGCACGGTCGATCTCATGGTAGAGGGCCGGAAAGGCGGCATCACATTGGCTGGCGGTCAGCGCTTGATTGTTGCCGTCGCGGGCCCAGGTATACTGCCATTCTGGCAATGCGGGCGGAGATGGCCAGACCGGCTTGGACTCGATCGAGCCAACTGTCGCTGGAGGCTCGGTCGCTGCTGGCGCACCGAGATGTTGTTGCGCCCAATCGCTGGTGATGCCGGGATTTGTGTACTCCCTGAAGATGACCAGAAGCAGAAGGAGAGCGCAGCAAACTTTCCAGAATACAGGATGGAGGCTCCACCTGTGGCCGGTGTGCATTCCACCGGGCAGTGGTTTGTACGACCACATGCTGCTGGGAAGAAATGGTGTTGAAAGGTCTGGAGTGTCGCATTTGTGCCGGCAGTTGGAGCTACAACCTAGGGTGCGGACAGGGGATCACAAACAAGCGCTGACTGATTCGCGAATTGATTTGCTGACGGTGCGACTTAGTTGTGATGAGCACCATGCTGTTTGCTCCTGCTGCCGTGACTCCGAGCCGCCAGCAGGAAGCGAACGGCTCCGCCGCACCGCAAGGCAGGAGCGAAGCGCAGTCTAGCCGCACTGTCATCTGCTGAGGCGCTCGATGTGAATGATAAATACCTCACCTCATCGCAGCTGGTCTGCACGTGAAAAGGCATTGCAAAATCTGCCCAAGATGACCGACTTGTTGCGCGGATGGAGCTTCTGCTGTGTAACCCCAAAACTGGTGCGGCCGTGACCAGGTGACCACGTTGGTCTGTTTGACCATCAAGTGTCACTCTCTTGATGAGACAGCAAACAGAGGTTTACTGTGAAACGAACAACGATGAACGGAAGTGGGCCAACTGCGGTAAGGCTGCAGATAAGCTTTCTGCAATTAGCCAGGGCTGACTTCGGTCCTTGCGCTCGCGATAGCTTCGTCCACTCATAAGCCCTCGAGCAGACACTTCGTCGCAGAAGCCTAGTTCTCACGTCCTTCGAGCGAAATCTGAGCACGCCTTCCAGACCATGGTGCAGATCAGGGGCCATCCTCGTATTTTTGTGCCAAAATGTTGCCTAACTGTCTTTCACATCTGTTGTCTAAAGTATTGAGCGGCATGCGCTGCGCTCATTGTACATTTTACTAGTCCTCTCGGCCAGCGATGCATAGCTCAACCTTCCCCGTGCCCGAACTCCCCTCCTCGTACTGGCATGGCGCAGTAGCCGTGGGAATTGCAAGCGCCTTGATGCAGAGACCTCGAGGACGCAGTGGGTTGCGGGTGCAGCCAGGGAATCCAACGGGGAGGCTCCAGTGACAATCCCTTTCCCTCGTGCAGGCCGTCTGGGTGCCAGAAATGCGTCGCATCCATGTGCTTCGCAGCACTTCGCAGCACAAAGTATCCTGCGCCGAGTCTTCGAGACTCGTTGAGGTAGACGCCTCCAGAATGGACCTGGCAATTTTGGTGCCAGCCTCTGGTGGCTACCGTGACACATTGCGCTTGAGACCCGTCCATTCTATGTCAGCACCCACGAGCATCGCTCTCTCAAGAAGTTTGATCTTGGCACCCCCTCATACCATCTGGACACCCTTTTCTGCTCTTCCACTCTCCTGTATCAAACTAAACACACCCTCTGGCCCCAGCCTCTCGACAACCCCCTTCTTCAAACTCAAATGCTTCTCAATCGCATCATTACTTCTGCCCTGCTCTCGAAACGTCAAAATCTGCCTGATGGTGTACACATCCAAGAACTCCCTCTTATTCTCTCTTCCTCGTATCCCCGTCTCTGCAATCTCTGCGTCGGCTCTGTTCGCCAATTCTGATCGAGCGGAAAGCACAAGGACCGCGGGGTTCGTTCGAGGATCGGGTTGATATGCGGCGGGGTTTTGATTGAATGCTGATGTAGGTGAGAGGGTGGGGTTCGGTTGGACGGGACCTATGTTGCGAAGCGATTGGGCGAAGTCGGGATCGGAGGCGTCGAGGTTGATGGCTTCACTTCTAGATCCGCTTGCACTCGGTGTGGGTCGTACTGTTGGGCCTGGTGTTTTTGCGGTTGACGGCAGTGGGGGCTGGGGTGCTGCATTTGTTGTAGTCGCATTCGGAGGTGGAGCGGGAGAATTGGTTGCCGCAGAGGCAAGAGGAGAGCGAGCCGGGTATTTGCGCGCTGCAGAGCCTGCTGCTTTGGCTGCTTTAGATGATGCGGATCCCATGATAAATATGGGAGCGTGAGGTCGAGGATTGAAGCAGTGAAGGATACGATAAATGTAGAGAGGTCGTTGATGAAGTCATCCATTGGAGATCCAATGCCAAGATAGTCACGAGTTTGACGCGAAGTCATTCAGCCCAAAGACCAGACACCAGTGCAGTCAAGCAAGGTCATGTTGCGCTCCCAGCTACGTCCAACTTGAGCTCAGGTCATGGAATCATTCGAAAGCAGTGACAGATATATTTCTGGCTGAAGTGACCGACCTCCAGCAAAGACCACTGAAACTGGCACCACGAACAAGATACGCTTTACCATGATATCAGGCTTTCAACGCCGGGCAGTCGGCATGTACACAATAGTAGTACGTGTGAGGTGCCCGTCTGCTGCAGATGAATGCACCTCCGATAGGTTCAACCAACGCATCGTCGTCTCGGGCTTTTCGAAGGCTGGGGATCCCTGGCTCTTCATGCTGCCATGTCTGCCCGCGTAGTCCCTTGACCATGCGCTGCTCCACTAGCTACAGTACAGAATGAGCACGCGGTATGCTGCTTCCAGGTGAAGTCAAAGTGAGCCGCAGGCTGCCGGTGATGCTGCATGCTGCGGACAGCCGAGCAGACCGCAGAAGGACCGCGACTAGCAAGCCTCTCCAGTGGAGCACGACCGCGCTGGACGGAGTGGAGTGCAGCGACGTCACACCTCTGGGTCTCAATGGCAAAGTCTGCGATGGAGAGGGAATTGCAGCAGCAATAGACAGAAGAACAGGAGAGCACATCGACGAGTACATCAGAGAGTTGTAGCACAAAACGTGGCAGTCGGTCCGGCCCAAGCCACGACGCGGGGAAAGCAACGATTCGGGCAGTCGAGCTTGCGGCGAGTAAGCAGCGCAGCAACCAAGCAGCGCTGCGGCATCATCACCACCAGCACCAGAGCTCCACACTTTGCATTTGCTTGGTCTCGATCCTACCAAGAGACGGACGACACCTGCCCCATCCTTCCCTCCCTCCCTCTCTTTCCTCCTCCCCATTGCCCACGCTGGCTGCCCGACCCGTCCACCATCACCGCTCCTACAGCAATCCAGATCGCCCATCCCACGCCTTTCGCCGCAGCCTTTCGTCTAGACCGCCGCCGCCGCCTTCCCCGCCCGCCAACGACAAGAACGACCTTCCGTTTCTCGTCGAGCTCCGCGGCAAGACACCGCTCCTCACCCGTCTACGAGCTCGGGCTTCTGAGCCAACCACTCTCCTCACCCTCTTGACCATTGGCGTCATCCTCCTGCTACAATTAGCTCTACCCAAGGACCTCTCTCTGTTCCAGTCGCGTTATCATCCACAGCCGCCGCCCAGCTGTCCTTCGCCCAACCCTTTTGTCCAAGAGCTATACTGTAGAGCTCCAGCGCACGTCCAGGGAACTCTGTACGGCAAGTCTACCTCCAGCATGGCGTTGGCAGCAGCAGCCGAGCGCGTGGCCGCCGAGTTCGAGTACAGCAAGGAGGATGTCAACAAGGGTGTGAAAGAGTTCATTCGCCAGATGGACGAGGGTCTCGGCAAGAACGGTGCTACCATGAGCCAAATTCCTACGTATGTCACCGCTGTGCCGAACGGAACAGAGAAGGGTTTATACATGGCCGTGGATTTGGGAGGCACAAACTTTCGCGTCTGCTCCATCCAACTGCATGGTAACTCGACTTTCAGCTTGACGCAGTCGAAGGTTAAGATCCCTCACGAGCTGATGGTTGCGAAGACGAGCCATGAGCTGTTCAGCTTTTTGGCCAAGCAAATTGAGCTGTTCTTGAAAACGCATCACGAGGATCACTACACAAGCCATAAAGAAGGCAAGGGCAAATCAGAACACGAGGTTTTCAGTTTGGGCTTCACGTTTTCTTTCCCGGTGCAACAATTTGGCATTAACAAGGGTACCTTGATTCGCTGGACAAAGGGTTTTGACATTCAGGATACAGTCGGAAAGGACGTCTGTGCATTGCTGCAGGCTGAAATCGATGCACTGGGATTGCCTGTACGAGTTGCGGCCTTGGTCAACGACACTGTGGGAACACTAATGGCGCGATCATACACATCACCGGGCAAGACGGGAACCCTGCTTGGTGCCATTTTCGGCACTGGCACAAACGGAGCATACGTGGAGAAGCTCGACAAGGTCACCAAGCTACAGAAGCTAAGCGCCCAGGAAGCTGGCGAGATCGATAGCTCAACAGGAGAGATGATCATCAACACTGAATGGGGCAGCTTCGACAACCATCTTTCTGTGCTGCCACAAACGCCTTACGATGCCGATCTCGATCTTGAGTCCGTGAACCCGGGGATTCAGATGTTCGAGAAGCGCGTTTCCGGCATGTTCTTGGGTGAGATCCTGCGGCGAGCACTGTTGTCGTTGCTGCTTGATTTCAATGTGCCGCTGTTTGCCGATGAGCACAGCAACCAGAATGATGTCCATAGCACAACGAACGTGGCTCCAGACTCGCCGTTGTACAAACAGTGGGGATTGGACTCCAGCTTCTTGTCCATCACCACTGGAGATAGCTCCGCTGGACTAAAGGTCACACGCCAGACACTTGACCAGGACTATGGCGTCTCTGCAGCGTCCGCAGAGGATGCTGAAGCTGTGCGCCTGATTGCGTCGGCCGTTGGTAAGCGAGCTGCACGCCTCTCTGCTGTCGCGATCGCCGCTATTGTGATCTCGACTGGACGCCTGAAGAACCCAGCGTATGCCGCTACGACAAACAACGCAACATTGGAAGTGAACGAGGACGACATTGTCGATGTTGGTGTCGATGGATCGCTTGTGGAGTTCTATCCTCGCTTCGAAGAGTACATCCGGGAGGCACTTCGTGAGATTCCAGAGATCGGTGCTCAAGGCGAGAAGAAGATCAGGATCGGGATTGCCAAGGACGGGTCTGGTGTCGGTGCTGCGCTCATTGCGTTGGTCGCCGACAAGGCGGCGAAGGGTATGTCAACCCATCAAATAGGAAGTGGCGACCATACTGATTTGGTGATAGGCAACTACTCGTCGTCCTCGTCTGCTTCAACATCCTCCAGTGGGTCTGGCTTCTTCGGGAGGTTGATTGAAAACATCAATCGCAGCGTACGCTACCGGGTGTAGAATGCCGCGCAAACCGTGCGACGAAAGGATGAGAACACTGCACGACAGTTGATGCGCTGGAGGTAAGCACGGCATTCCAGCGCATCAAGAACCGAGGATCTTGAAGAATCGCTTTGCGGAACCGAGAAATCAAGATCGCAACACTCAAGAATCAGAGCAGAAAGTGTATATTGAGAGCCGCGGTATGCGAACATACATGTATGTGTTCGTCGCAATGTGTTGGCGATAATGCGGTCATAGCATCGGAGTCTATAGGTGGGTATGCGAAACTTGCAATTCGAAGTCTATTTCACACAAGACCTGTCACGAGCCTTCTGGCAGCCTCTGGTGATAGATAGCAGACTGCTCCCCGCAGCCGAAACACCAGACGGCAATTGCGTGTAACGATTCGCTCAGCGACTTACATTGCCTCAGCGCTCTATACCTGCGCCCGAACGCTAAGTACAGAGTCGTCAACATCACGCTAAGCGCATTACGTTAGCAATCTGCTCATACACCGCAAACACAATCCCACCGCTCAAGACCAATCTCCCCAATCGCATCGTACTCCCCTTCCAATACCCCCTCAAGCCTCCCTCTCGCCACACTCCCACAATCGCTGGGATTAGTTTCTCTCCCCTCGCACTCTGTGACCGGGTCTTGATCGTATCTAGCGGCTGCGTAGCATAGACTGTAATGGTGCCGGCCAGCGCCCCCATCGCAAACGTCTCCACTACTCCGGCCTTCCTGTTCGCACTCGAATACTGGCTCCGCATGGCATTATATGCTCCCATCCGCACGGCGCTTGTTGCACATTGTTTCGCCGTGGTGCTGACAAGTCCGCGGTAAAGGCCTTGAATTCCTTGTTCGCGGAGTAGAAGGTTAACGCCGTGAAAAGTTGAACGGAAGCGTTTAGACCCTTTGGCGTCGTCAATCAATGCGGTTTTGATCCTTTCGGTCGGTGTTACGGCTATGAGACTTTCGACTGCTCCGGCAGCCGTTCCGGCGAGGACGCCGTTGGTTGGGCTGAGTGTTCCAGTTTGCGGGTCTGTGAGGTGAGATTTAATGGCATCAAAGGTCATGAAGCGGACGCCAGCCTTGAGTGCTGTGCCGAGGGCAAGGGCTGTGCAGCCGGTGTAGAGAGATGAGAGGCCTTCGGTTCTGATGGCATCGCGCAGGAGGTGGATGGGACTGGTGCTGAAGGCCACACCCGATGTAGCCTTGAGTTGCGAGCGGGTTTTGGCGTATTCGAAAGGATATGTGATGCAAGCCTCGGTTGCTCCGGCGAAGCCCCCAGCGATGAGTGATTGCAAGGGAGTGAGCTTCTTTTCGGGCTTGGAGGATATCTTGGAAATTGGCGCCGCTGCCAACGGGCTTTGATGGATCGACACTTGTGCCATTGTGTGTGACTGAAAACTATTCTCAAAGAGTGTGCAGAGTAGCCTGGCTGTGGAGCAAGAGCATCTGCGTATAAGAATATCGCCAAAGATCAAAGATAGGTCTAGAGGATGTTGTCAGTTCGAGCGTTTGTGCTTGCAGGTCTACTGGCGGAGCGTCGGTCAAGGCACATCGAAGGCACATATAGTCTTCGTGCAGCATTTTGTCTGCGGGCATCGCAGGACCACTTCCAGCGGCATCTCATGCGGGCATTTTGGTTCATATCGAGAAGGCGATGTTCGGGCCACCGTTCAAATGCCAAGACACATCGGTCCAACAGACTGACGGAAGTTAATGTTCCGGAGGAAGAGGGGACGAATTCATTCCGCGGCAAACCTCTCCGCCTCGCCATCAACCACATCATGGCGGCAGCCTCCTTCCTCGCCCTGCGCACTTCCGCACATCCATGGCACTTCATGTCCACGCGAAATGGCGTCGGCGTCACCAGACAAAGCGTCAGCTCCACGGAGACCACGAGCGGCGCGGGCGTGCAGCTTCTGCAAGCTGAGGAAGTTCAAGTGCGATAACCAGGCTCCCCAATGCGGCAATTGTCGCACGTACGAGAAAGAATGTGTCTATCCGGAGCGAGGCAACCGTGTGAGACCCACGAATGCTATCATCTCGGCATTACGCGAAGAGAACCGTGGGCTGCGTTCGCGCCTGTCAATTGAAGCATCAAGCAGTGGCAATGATGGCAGACAGCCTGTGCCAAAAGACGCATCAACGGTCGCATCTCTGCAAGGTTCGAGCAATGAAGCAGGCCCCACAGATGCAACAGCTGCGAGTACTCCAGAGTCGGTGGGAAAACGAGCGCCTGCTTCCATAAGTAAAAATGCCACCTACCACGGGCCAACCAGCGCGCTGTATGACGATCTCCCAAGTGAACGGCCTTCGCAGCCGTGGTTCAATGCCGAGAGGGAGAACAGAATGTCTACATTGCTCTTCGCTGAAGCAGCGAAGCAAAGGCAGATGGAAGTGGTGAATACTGCACGTGGGCTACTGGACTTCGACGGCGTTGACCCGGAGATGGGCCTCCATTTGCTGAATTTACATTGGAACCGACAGCACCACTCCTTCCTTGTGACATATCGCCCCGCCTTCATGCGAGATATGGCGTGCCAAGGACCCTACTTTTCCAAGATCCTGCTTAACGCCATCTACTTTGGCTCAAGCAAGTTTAGCCCGAGGCTCGAGCTGCGGAAAGACCCAGATGATGTTCGTACTGCAGGCTGGCGCTTTCGAGAACGAGTGCGTGAACTGCTTGGCGAGGCCATGGACCAGAGCAGAATTACCACCATCCAGGCCCTGCTGCAGATGACTAATTCTCTGTTCGCTCTTGGCGATGAACAGAGTGCTGCGTGGCTGTACTCTGGCTTAGCGTTCCGTATGATCATTGATTTAGGTTTGCATATCGATGCGACACTGATGCCAGGTGTTCGAACGCTCACGGATGAGGATCTGGAGATACGACGACGTGTGTTCTGGGGTGCATTTGTGATCGATAAGATCCAGTCCTTGTACCAAGGTCGACCAGCTACACTTCAAGCATCACAATGTGATGTTCCGATCGTCTTCAAGGACGAATATGAGGAGCTAGAGCACTGGGCACCATTTGCTTACACTGATAGGTCGGCATCAGGTGGAACATGTAAGTCGTACTTTTGCCCGGCCAGCGACGTCACGCGTCTTTGTGATCAGCATAGACTTCTGATCACTATGTCTCCGCAATGGCGACCTTTGTATGTGATTCCCGGGGCACACACGCTGACTCTGTCGGACGGCATTCTAGGTAGCTACAGCGTCTCTACATTTACCCAGCTCTGTCGGTTGTGTATCATTCTCAACCACGTCTTGAACAAGGTTTATAAAGAGAAGAGAGCAGCCGAAGGTCCAGAAACCCCGAAACAGGAGCTGTCAGCATTGGACAAGGAGCTCGTGACGTGGACTGAACAACTTCCTCCACATTTGAGTATAGACATTGAGTCGAAAAGCACCTCTGACACCCCTCCGCCCCACGTCTTATCGCTTTTGTAAGTGGTCAAGATCTACTCGAATTTGCATAGATTGTGCTGACTGAATCCAACAGGGCCATGGCAAATGTGATTCGAATTCTTTTGCACCGACCTTTTGTCTCTGATGGACATCTCCATTCCAGCTCACCGTCCGTTGCAGTGAGTTCATTCACACAGTGTGCCACCGCCGCGACTAGTATCGTGAAAATTGTGAGGAAGTACGATAAGGCCTACAGTGTGGGCCGCGCACCATACTTAATCAGCTATGCTACTTACGTTGCAGCCACGATACATGTGCGCATCGCTTCGAAACGGGGTGCATCGTCAGAAGCTCACGCTTGTTTGCGGACTTGTCTCTCGCTACTGAAGCAGAACTCGGCGACCAACTACGCGGTCAGAAAAGCGATACTCGTCATTGAGAGTCTGATGACCAGGATGGGAGTGCAGACTCCCGAGAAGCCTGAGGTGACGACACGACCACAGCAAAGCACGACCACTGCCGCAGTCTCAGCACCCGTGCTTTCTCAGCACACATCCCCTGGAACTGACACATATTCACCAAGTGCCATGGGATGGGAACCGACGTTCATTGCAGGCAACATGGCACCTGATCTGGATGTAGATGCGATCATTCGGAGTTTCATGCAGGAGCAAGGCGCCGAAAACAACACTTTTATACCGGGCGGAACATCCTACCCTGACCTGACTGGGGAGCTTGGATATCTGCCAACGAACGCGCACCAACGATTCGATGACATGATCTTTGGTTTCAATGCAACAGACTTCGATGCCATGATGTGATACGCAGCTACTGTCTGCCTCGAGGTTTCCGCAAGAAGGTTGACCTGAACCGCACCCGAGCTCTGGTCGACTGGGGTGCCACGACCTCTGGATTTCAGAGCTTCTCTTTGAGCAGAAAAGGCTCTGCATCTACGAGACACTATGACAAGAAGCAGACTTTGCCCTCAAACAGTCGCCGTGCTGTTCGCAGCAGCTTCACACTGCGAACCTCTTCGTCGCTCCGTAGCACATCCGCTCCAATAGTACCACCAGGATGCTTGATGAGGACTTTGCGCGACTGCTCTGGTAAAGTGGAGAAGCTATCATGGCGCGGCAGTCCTGGTCCCGAATGTGCTATTCTCCATTGTTCCGCTTGGAGAGCGATCTTGTTGGCTATTGTACCTTCCGTGCATATCGCCGTGGCCAGACATACAGCGCCGGTGAGCTGAAGACTGCCGTGGACCTTTCCCATACTCAAAGCGGTGACCTGCACATCAGGCAGCTCGTCAAACGGCCCCTCATGCACTTTCGGCATCGACAGCAGAGCAACCTTTGGAGTGCCGCGAGTCTGTCCAGCAGTCTCGATATCGGGAGCCAATCCCATGCGTACGGCACCATGACAGCGAATGGCTTCCAAAAAGTCCAGATAGTAGTCCGATGATATTCCAGCACTGCTGACATAGTCTGGTACCGAGGCAGCATCGACTAGTACAAAGGGGTTCGCCGCGTCCACCAAGCTGGTCTGCACTTCGCATGACGGTCGAGTGATCGTGCCCGGTACTTCCAGAATGTCTACAGGCTTACCAGTTGGGAGAAGCTTGCCTGTCATTGCACCTGCCGGCTTCTCGAAAGAGACGCCAATAGGACTACCGCTAGATTTTGTGCCCGCCAGCCGGTAATCACCATCTTCGAGAAAATGTCCGTCTTCGTCAAGGTCCAAGGACTCCACGATTGTTCGACCGGTATTGGTGTTCAATATTCGTACATCGATCTGGTCAAAGTTAGTACACAATTAGTAGCCAGTGGCACTTCATCACTTACTCTCTGTTGTCCTGGCTGCACTCTTACTAGGCCCTCATCCACTGCAAATGGCCCCACTCCGGAAGCAATATTACCGCAGTTTCCAGTAAAGTCAAGTTTAGGGGAACCGATTGAGACTTGCACGAACGTGTACTCCACATCGATATCTGGTCTGCTTGAAGGTTTGATGACCGCAACTTTGGAAGTCGTACTCGTTGCTCCCGCAACGCCATTCAGTTGTTTAGGATCACCGTCTTGGGAACCCATAGCAGCGAGGATGACTGGTGCCCATTGCTCTCTTTTGGCAGGAAGATCACGTTGATGTAGGAAGAGGCCCTTTGAAGTGCCCGCCCTCATCCACACTGCAGGAATCGTCTGCCGGTGCTTGCGAGGCCGCTGCAACGGAGGTGTCAGAGCATCGATAGCCATTGTGAATGGTGCAAGTGGTGTAGGCAAATGATGCGTTGTGCTTTGGTAAGATTGAACAATCGAGTGGTCTTCTTCAGCATGCTTCGATGACTACAGCAGCAAAATGGCGCAAACACGTACAGCCGACTTATCTACGATGCAAGCAGCCCCAACTAGGACGCATCCACGACATTGCACAACAGACACCCACTGCCTTCATTTTCGGCATTTGCAATGTACATGGGCAAAGGAGCCCATGCCATCCGTGGAACTTGATGCCGCATCGCAGACAAGCTGGCTACCGCGAAGAAGGCCATTCCATCCCGTCAAGATTCGATGGATAAGCATCGTGGTCTGGCACGATGCCGCGGAACATAACTTTCCATTAAACGTCTTGGCGTTACGTCTTGGCTGCATGAAAAGCACGCCTCGGCCTTGTTCTATGCTACACGGCAGGCCCGAAGCGATCTACCGAGCGCTACATGGCGTCGTGACAGTACAGCCGCCACACGAAATCTGCGGTTTTGGTCTCCATCTGGGGTTGCGGGGTGTATGGGGCACCACATGGCAGGCGTTAGCACATGGCGCTCACGCTGATGAGTGACATGTCTGGTACTTCGAGCGGCACGACAAATTTGTGGCTTGATGAGCCTATATAGCTTCGCTAGAATGCCTCACCTCAGGTCACATCAGGCACACCGAGGGTACCTCGCCAGCAGCACTCTAAGCTGAGCACCCCAAGACAATCGCAATGGCGTCGGAAAAAGTCAACACCACTTACCTGGAGGTGGACAGGTCAAGCCTGGACAAGGTCGATGCCGAAATCCAAGCAATTGAAATGGTCACACCAGCCAGCATCCAAGCTCAGTTTCCCACTCTCGTCAACTTGACCGAAGAACAGATGGCAGCCTTGGAGAAGAAGCTCGTGCGAAGGTTGGACTGGCGCCTCATGCCCACAATCACCATCATGTTCTTGATGAATTACCTCGATCGAATCAACGTCTCCAACGCACGGCTCGCTGGCCTCCAAGAAGATCTGGGCATGTCGGATACTGTATGGAATGCTGGCATCTCAGCATTCTACGTCGGATATCTGGTCGGCCAGCTTCCTGGCAATCTGTGGTTGGCAAAAGTCCGCCCTAGCTTGCTTTTGCCTTCCATGATGATCGCCTGGAGTATCTGCACCATCTGTATGCCGGCTGTTACATCTGGCGCTGGATTCTGCTTGGTCCGTGCATGCACAGGACTGGCCGAGGCTCCCTTCTTCCCAGGAATAACGTTAATGACTTCGTCCTGGTATAACAAGCACGAGAATCCCACCCGCATGGCTGTCTGGCATGCTGGTAACACGATATCCAACATTGTCTCTGGTTTCTTGGCGGCTGGAATTCTTCACAACATGAAGGGTATCGCTGGTCTCACATCATGGCAGTGGTTCTTTCTCATTGAAGGCGCTGCCAGCATTGTCGTTGGGATTGCTGCGTTCTTCATCCTGCCTGACTGGCCTGACAACACGCGATGGCTGAGTGAAGAGGAAAGCGAAATGGCTCAGTACCGTGTCCTGCTCTCCAATGGTGGCAAGCGGGAAGAGGTGGGAGGGACTTGGGACGGACTGAAGGAAGCCATCAAAGATCCCTTCACTTGGATGTTTTGTGCGATGCACTTCAGCCTCATCAACGCCCAGAGCTTCAAAGATTTCTTTCCATCGGTTCGTTGAATCTCGCATGGGTAACAGTACGCATTGCTAACATCTTGCACAGATCATCAAGACTTTCGGCTTCGGTGAGCTGGAGACATACCTCATCCAGGCACCACCGTACGCCATCGCCTACATCAGTGCCTGCGTTCTCGCGTACAGCTCTGGCAAATTCCAAGAGTCGTGCTATCACATCCTCGTCCCAATCATTGTTGCGGCTGCAGGTTGCTCCATCCTGATTTCTACTCTCAACGTCGGAGCACGCTACTTTGGCGTCATTCTTCTCATCAGTGGAACCTACAACGGACTGAATCTGCAACTCTCTTGGGAGACAACACTGGTTCCCGCACCACGAGCGAAGAAAGCCGCTCTGATTGCCATCGCCAATTGCGTCAGTCAATGCTCACATTGGTTCTCTCCTCACTTCTTCCCGACAAGTCAAGAACCATTCTATCGTCTGGGCGGAGGACTCATTCTCTTCGGGTGCTTGTGCACAGTCGGACTCTGTTTGGGAGTCAAGTGGTGGGCCAAGCGATTGAATAAGAAGCTTGATGAGGCAGAAGGCTATTCCGAGCATAGCGGTGTTGAGCGCGGATGGCGCTATGCTTATTGAATTGGCCTGAATGAAGTTACGACGGAACGATAAGCAAGCAAATGCTTTTGCGGGTAGGCGGCAGTACCATAGTTAGTTTCCATGAAGCGTACTGGAAAGACTCGCGCTCTTCTTTCCTGTCATAAGTTCATTACCGCCAGCTGACTGTGCTGTCTAGGAAACCCATCTCTGCCTGCTGAAATCAGGTTCTGCTTGCACCTCTCTCCTCTCCCATCTCCTCACGGAGTATTCGAACCTGCTTCTTGATCTCGCGCCAAAGCACATTATTGTCCAGATCAGGGTCTTGCTCATCCATTTGCCGCACGAGCCAAACATAGTCGTAAAGTCCCTTGAAGGGCCGAATACTTTCATTCTCACAAGTCCGCCCATTACTAGGCCGATCGTGCGCTTCGAGGCATTCCAGACAAACCCGTTCGCTGAAAGCATCCGCGTCCCTCGCAATGGCAAGCAGACTGGCTACCATGACCTCTTGCATGTAAGCAAAAGAAAAGTCTTTGGTGATCTTGGCTACTGCGGTACACAGCTTGTCGGGGAAGTCGACGTCTTCGTTGTCGGCTAGTTTTGACTGCCAGTATTTCATGTATGCTACACGTTCTTTCTCGTTGGGGTTCGGGAATAGATACTTGCGGTCGAATCGAGAAGGTCTTTTAGCGATTCCTGGGTCCAGTCGATCAAGGTGGTTTGTAGATCCGATCATGAGGATACCATCGTTCTTTTGGATACCATCTACGGCATTGAGAAAGTAGGACCGCACAGAATCAGTCACTATGGAGTCCAAGTCTTCGAACACGAGTAAACATGGTGCTGTCCTTCTGGCAAGATCGAAGATCTGGGCGATGCTGTACTCTGGCCCAGCAAAGCTCGATAGTGTCTTCACGTAGAGAGTGGGTACTGAGTCCTCCCGTTTGTACAGTGTATTCATGAGAGCCTTGACACTAATCGTCTTACCATTGCCGGGAGGTCCTACACAGGATAGTCAGCAAAGACGACTCTCATGTGTGCTGAATGTGCTGCTTACCATAGTAGATAATTCCACGCTTCCATGGCACCTTCAGTCGCTCGTATGTGCCACGGCTGTCGTAGAAGTTCTCCACGTCGTCTCGTATAGCTTTCTTCATGTTCGGGTCCAGGATCACATCGTCCCAGCTCGCTTTCTGAACACTATTGAATAGCTCTGCGCTCTTCTGCCAGAAGCCACCATCGAACACCCATATCTCGTTGTGTAGGGTGTTTCCCCAATTCCCTGTTTCGAGCACGAGGGTGTTGGTCGCCTCCACCGACGCCGATAAGATGTACTGATTCACGATATCTGGATATGACCCTGTTCCATCTCTTCCATCTACAACGTAGACGATGAATTCTTTGTTCCTCCAATCTACCAAGTATTTGCCAAATTTTACCGAGTCACCTGTGTAGCCTTTGCCATTCAAACGTGAAGCTGGGGGCACATATAGGCGCCATGAAAGGCGATCTTTGGCAGTGCCGAGTGGTGAGACCCCTGCGTGCCCAGCAGCAGCATAACCAAGAATATTGCAGCCTCCTCTTGGCACGACGGTGAGATGAAGCTCTGGATACTCGGCCCGGATGCTTTCTACGATGACGGCGTCGGTGTTGACTCTATTGGCAGAGGAATGCTCGAAGAAGCGCTGGCTCGTTGGATTGCGAGCGCCCACTGGGCGGGCTCCAGCAGTTCCAGTTGTAATGGACGAAGCTGGTTCGAAGTTCGCATCGGTAGGCGTCGGTTGGATGCCACGACTCCAACTGGAGCTCGATCGTGGGTCATTCCTCATCTTGATTGTTATGTCTATTGTTCGTAGATGAGCGATGTGAACATGGAGCAGGGCTATCTGTTGCTACGCAGGCTATGCCAGGAATGATGCCTGCAGCTCAGCTGCTGCCGATCCCCAGGATCATGGCTGAGACGTTAGCTTGGCAGAGTCGTAGCAGAGTACGCAGGCTTATTGTTTCTGCCTTCAATCAGTGCATCGCTCAGCAGCGGGTCAAACACAAGCAGGAATCGTAGTGTCAAGCTCCTGTGCAGACCTCGCTGCGTGCCCTCCGAGATTTCTCCAGCACGTCCAGCCTGCACCGAAGCTGGCCCTGCGCTGACAGCCTTACGGGAGAGCTAGCTTTATCGGCACAAGAACTATCTTTCTCGGTGAATGTCCGCAGCGGAGTTCGCAAAGCAGGCCATTGTTGGATATGTGCGACTCCTCCAGTAGGGACAATGGTACGACGGCGAGAGTGCGCTGCCAAGAGCGCTGCATACCGGAATTCTTGCGCCACTTTCTAGTGCATCTCGGATAGAAACGAGGTCGTGCGTAGACGCATGTAATTTCATCCGAACGCAGGAATTTCGAGCTGAACCACAGCACCTTCCTACGCAGCATTTCGAGAGCTTTCAACTGACTCGCATCCATCCGGCCTTGCCTTCTTCGAACCTGAAATTGGAGTCTGAATTCGGCACCGAACATCGAAAATCTCAACCGCAGCACAATCTCAACGCCTAGTCAAGCACAATGGGACACCAAGGAAAGACAGTTCTCGTCACCGGTGGAGGCGGAGGACTGGGCAGAGCCATCGCAGAGCACTTCATCTCTCTCGGGTCCAATGTGGTCATCTGCGATATCAACGACAAGCTTCTCGACGACTTCAAGCAGAAGAATGGATCCGACAAAGTGCTGGCACTCAAGTCCGACATCACATCCGAGTCGGACCTCGATGACCTTTTCGCGCAGGCAGAGAAGAAGTTCGGCTCCTTCGACTACATTGTCAACAGCGCAGGTGTGATCGACAAGTTCAATCCAGCAGGTGCCATGGAACTCCCAGAATGGAATCGCTGCATAGGAGTCAACCTAACTGCACCAATGATGATTACAAAGCGTGCAGTAAATGCATTCCAGAGAGACAACAAGAAGGGTTCGATCGTGAACATCGCTTCAGTGGCATCTTTCAAGGGCTTTGCAAATGGTAAGTGATACGAGGCGGATAATAATGAGGCAGACAGAATTAACATGTTTCAACAGGAGCTGCATATACCGCTTCCAAGGCTGGCCTGATTGGTCTTACAAAGAACACTGCAGCATTCTATAGGCTAAAGGGCATACGATGCAATGCAATCGCTGCAGGAGCAATGCAGACGAACATCGGCAATCACCTCGCGAACGGCGACTTCAATATGGAGGGCATGAACGTGATGAAGAAGACTTGTGAGTAAATTGAAAGTGTACTGATTGCGCTGCCGTTACTTACACGAAGGCAGTCGGTGACTGGGAAGGTGGATATGCCGACCTTGCGAAGATGGCCAAACTCGTGGCGTATCTGTCCTCAGAAGAGGCAGAAATGATCAACGGCGCTCTCGTGACTGCGGACGGAGGTAAGTCTGCTTTGGACACACAGACAGGCGTGCTTGCTAATCATGAACCCTCCACGCAGGCATCACGGCAGCATAGGCTATTGGGATCTAGTTGAAGCATGCAGGCTGGCCCGCTAGTGCTTACTGCCAGAACTCGAATGCGAAATCATGTCGATGGAACCTCAGCTCGCTTGCCTGCTCATGTCTCGGGTGGAGCACAAAGCAGCAGGGGAGCTGTCCTCCCAGACGCCACGTCCTATTTAGAGCATCCTAAAGCAGCGATGGATGCGATACAGTGCAGCATTCCGAACAAAAGCCACATTCCAGCAGCGCCCATTCCTGAGCTTGTGTCGTCTTGGTGTGCTTGATTCATCGTCGCTGGTTGATGCTGGCAGCAGTACACAAATTGTCGGACCTTCGGCCGAAATCGGTGTCTGCTGGCTAAATGGTTAAAGGTGGTTGAGGAACAAGCAATAGCGGCTCTGCCGCAACTCTAATGCGCATATTCCGCGTTGGTTCTTCGAATGTTTTGCTTGTTCACGATGACGAAAGCGTCGAGAAAAGATGCTGTCATTGCGAAGAGCTACTCAAGCCTTGGAGCTTGCGGAGATGGTGTGATATGACTGTGCCCAGACGTAGCCCAGAAATGCTCGATATTGAATATCAGGAAAGCATACAGGGCGCTGTTCGCGCACAGAACACTGGCAGAGTGCAGGGAAATGGAGTGTCGCGTTGATTGCCATGCAACCGACACCCGAATGACTGGACTCGGGCTTCCGCTCCGCCGCGATGGCGGGATTGGGGAATTGGGGAATTGGACGGGACAGCATGTATGCGACCCATAATATTCTGGGGGGCCGGCGACTCGCGCCAGTCTCGGGGGTGCCTCGGCCTGTCGTAGAGGCGTTGGCGAGCATGGATGAGACGGGTGTCTGTGGTTTGACGAGCTACTGGCGCCGCTACTCTGTGGCCGATGTGCTGAGTGACAAATGCGCCAAACTCTCGCGTAGCAGAGGCGTCCACCCTCGACACTCCCTCTGCCGGCGCACAGGTGTCCAGCATCGAGACAGCGGTGCGCGCCAAAGCCATGCAATTGCCCGCAAAGTGCGCATCGCTCGCATCTCGTGCTGGCCCCAGATCTGTGCATCGCCCAAGACATTTGGCGGTGCGAGATTTCAGCCGCACACGCCAATCGGCAAGCCATCAAGAGCTTATATCTCTTGGTCATACGTCAGGCCAAAGGCACATGCACACTCCGTCCGGGGCCTCCACCGCATCATCATCTCGATGGCCAAGCGACGTCTTCTGGACCAGTGATTATGTCGATCGTAGCAAGCTGACAATTGTATTACGCGAATCGGTGTTGACAAAGTCCCTACTACCAGTATGTAGAGACTGGAGAACGCCTGCTGCAAGAGGCCTGCAAACTCATGGTGTGTGGAGCGGAAACCTGAAAAAGCAGACGCGACAGAGCCGCTCGAGTAGAGCAGACTCCACAAGCAAAACTTCCACGGGGATCGTCGCGTGCGTGTGCAATTTTGTACGGCTTGCTAATCTAATAATGACAGCACCCGATCGGCATGCGATTGGCTCCCTCCATACCATCTCCAGTTCTTCTGACGCTAGCTCCCTCGCCGTCTGGAGAACGGAAAGAGGGAGTCCCCACATCTGCGGCACCTGCTGCTGTATGCTTCTCGGAGCTATGAGCGCCGCATGCGATGGTGGACCGCATTGCCAGCTTAGCCTACGTATTTAGATGCAGTGTGCTCGCTCATCCTCTTTGATCCCTCTGCTGCACCCGGGTCCCATTGTTCGAAAGGGCATTTTTCATTGTTTGTTTGCCCTTGCATCCTCTCACATCGCACTCCAGATCGCAAGACCTCGTCATGTCGACGGCTCAAGAGCAGAACGATATCCGGGGAGGGGAGGGTGAGAAGCAATTCACCAATGGCAACTACACCAATGGTGCGAACGGTGTGAATGGCGTGAACGGCCACGACCACGCCAAGCTGAGAAAGCCATACGACTATGGCGGCAACCCGCTCTACCATGCGCACACCAACAGCGATCAGTCAGCGCGTCTCGCTGCCTTCGGTGGTGAGCTGCAGCCAGGTCTCTACAAGATCGATCCCAACCGCAAGTTCGCCAACCCAGCTCCACTGGGTCTCTGCGGTTTCGCCCTTACCACATTCTTGCTCTCGGCCATCAACCTCGGAACCCGAGGCTTGAGCGAGCCAAACTTGGTCATCGGTGCTGCCTTCGCATACGGTGGTCTCGTGCAGCTTCTGGCTGGTATGTGGGAAATGGCAGTCGGCAACACATTCGGGTAAGTCCAGAATCATCGGCAACAACTGATCAATACTGATAAATCTTCCAGTGCCACTGCACTCTCATCTTACGGCGGTTTCTGGATCGGCACTGCAATCATCCTCACCCCAGGCGGTTTCGAAATCATGGAAAGACTCGAAGCCGAGAGCGTTGACCCATTCATGAACTCATTCGGATTATACCTCATGGGCTGGTTCATCTTCACCTTCCTCCTCTTCCTGTTGACCCTGCGCTCCACGGTAGCCTTCAGCTTCTTGTTCTTCACATTGATGATGGCTTTCCTGATGCTCGGCATCGCGTACTTGAACTTCACGACAGAGGGACCAAACATCCCTTGCCTGCGCGCTGGTGGTGCTTTTGGAATCATCGCCGCATTTGCTGCCTGGTAAGTTATTCAGTCTCTTCAATACATTCGCGGTGCTGACATCCACACAGGTACAATGCACTCGCCGGTATGGCCGATACCTCGAACTCGTTCTTCCTGCTCCCAGTTGTGCACTTCCCGTGGTCCGAGAAGGGACGCGAGAACCGCAAGAAGGTTGACAACAGCCAGGAGCGCGCTGCTCAACAGGTCTAAGATCGCGGATGATGAGAATGATACCCAGAGATGTCCCACAGGAGGGCAACACAGGACAACATGCCATGGCTGTTGGATGTGACCATGTAGTAACTGTTTCTAATAATGATTTATGATCATCATTCCCGTGCTGTACCATTCTTTCCGGCTTCCATACGCACCAGAGTCAGGCTTTCCATGCTCCTAATGGGACCTGCAATGAATGGCTGGTCAGCCAGCTGGGTCGATGCT
>JAASLH010000151.1:0-23636 GCA_013365245.1 Cercospora brassicicola
AATGGCACCTCACAACAACCTGAGGAAGCAATTTCCAGACCTTCAGCAGAAGCTGGAAATTCTCCCCCCAGCACTACCACCCGCGCATCCACAGCGTCCAGGCCTGGTGTCAATGCCTCCTCCCCAACAGGTGCGCGAGGCCCTACAGCCAGCTCCTCAAGACAACAAGCCGGACGAGCTGGTCTTGCCGATTCGGAAGCCGCCCAGGATCTCACTGCCGCTAACTTTTGCTCCAAGCTTGCCGCATTGTTGAAGAACTGGAGGCAGCGAGCTGCAGAACCTCAATCCAATCCTCTCGGGGACCCCGCGACGGCTGGTATTGGCCTCCTAGACACGACGATCTGGCGCGCCATTGCCGCGGTCACGGAGGCGATGCCTTTTCAATTTTCATTGTTCGACCCGATCGCAATTAGCGTAGGGCTGATGACTCCAGATCTGCAGGTCCAAATGGCAACGAATCCCGGCAATGAGGGCTTTCTCGTTCGCACAGATGGCTCAAATGAAAGAATGCATCATTCTTTGTACTTCTTGAAAAGGACCGGAGATTCTTCCTTCGAATCTCGAAGCTACGACTCTGCCCGGCGGAATTGGCATCGCAGCAACAGTAACACCAAGGTCAACGAATTTCGTCAAGCTCTCGTTGCGCTTGGCTGGTACCGTAACGAGCCAGCACCTACTGTGACGCCAGGGGTGACGCAGTCGGAACCGCCAGCTCGACAGGCAAATGGCTGGGAGTGTGGCCTATACGTGATCATATACGCGTGGGCTATTGCATTGGGCTTGGAAGACTCTCTTGCCACATTCACAGGCATTACGAGACAAGCCGATTTCAACGCACGTGCCGTCGAACTGATAAACCTGGCCCTGCAGGGTTATTGCAGCAGTGAGACGATCGAAGCATTTCTGAAATGCTTCGGTATTGTGGAAGCGAACTCAACAATCCCTAGCGAGCGCCAATTTGACAGGACTGAACCCTTCCTGACAGAAGCTTGTTTGCGGCACTACATTGCGCGACGGAGAATCGAAGCCGATCTGCACAACATAAACGAGGAGTTGCCGAGCATTGACGAAATGCTCGCAAAGATCGAGGAATCGAATCCGGAATTCCATTCTTCACTGGTCGAACGCACTGCCGAGGAGGTAATGGAAGAGTATAGCATGGCCTTGTCTCTGCTAGAGACCAGCCCCGAACCGCGAACACCTGTGGCCGAGGCTGGACCATCCACGCATCCGAGGTCAACGGGCAGTGGGCGAGAGCGTCAGTCGACTCCACGAGAGCGACACCACGAAGGCGGAACCGAACCAGAGAGCCCCAAACGGCGCAAGGAGGATGGTTCGGTTCATACCTCGGGCAATCCAACATCAGACCGCGACACAGCAGCCGCCAACGACGCTGATCATCGCGCACCGCATGTTGCTTCAAACGAAGTGCGTAGTGCAGCAGGTCACGGTAGGCACAGTTCCCGACTATCCTCGAATTCTCCGGGTAACAACAAACAGAGTTCTTCTTCCCGTGGCAACACACCCCGCAAGGATGGGCACGACAATGACACCGCCCCAAAACGCGAGCCAGTTTCCGGCGCTTCTGCCGCAGCCGTTGATACTGATGCTTCCAACCGAACATCCTCAAACGGTTGTGGTATCGCACATGATGGATCATCAACGAATTACACGCCAGCACAGCCGACAACAGCGCCATCCGCTCAGCCATCAGATGTTCTCCTTTCAAACCTGGCATCCACCCCGCACACACCATCGCCACCAAATGCAAGTCCTCCGCATGCAGGATCCGACTCCTGGGCCAATGATCTGCCCCTAGGCGAAGATGATGATCTCTTCGGCGATGACGAAGACTTATACACAAGCACTCCCCGTCCACCCCGGACCCTACAGCTAGATTCCCAGCTCAGATCACCTACTCTCGCACTACCACCCCCAACACCTCGCAACACCGCGCCTTCCCCACAGTTGAGCGAAGGCTTCGAGCCGACCAGAAACAGTGAAGATAGTTGGGACCAGAATTTTGAGGATTCAGACCCCGGGCTCGGAGAACAGGATTCGGACGATGAAGAAGAAGGCGAGGGTGAAGAGGGTATCGCGGCGCTCCTGCAGAGTCACGGAGTTGATATTGAAGTGAACGGGGAAGCAAGGATTGCCGAGAACGACGATGAGGATGAGGAGGAGGAGGACGAGGAACAGCTCGAGCAATGTTAGATGAGCAGTAATATCAAACAATTCTTATCTTTTGAATCTGCGGCCCGTTCATCGTCGTTCATGCATCCCAAACCGAAATTGAACTATGAGCCAAATGGACTATAGCTTGCAATACAAGCACATGCGCTCAAACCCACAAAACTAAGTCTCGTAGACATCCTCATCTCGCATCGTCACCCTCCAAATCCGGCTTCGTCTAATCCTGCTTCTAAGACACGATGAGCCCTCGCCCTTTTAGCATATAACCTGCTCTAGACATCGAAATGCCCTCCAATTTCCGATTTCCCTTTTCGCCTTCGATGAACCGTCGGTCAGTCCTACTGACGGGTCGTGACGAGACACGGAAAGCAACCGGTACAACGAAGGCTGCACCTCTACTATAACGACGAATATCGTAGTAGAATGAAACCGATGTGGCTCGGAAAAAAGTTTTTCGAGCAACACGACACCCAAGACACCTTAAGGAGGTTTGAGATTTAATGGTGTCGAAAGCTTTTGATATCGAGAAATTCAAGCTCTTGAGGCCTTTGGGCAGTTTGAGATCCTCAAGAGTTGAGACCTCCGGAGAGGTTGAGGAGGGTGAGGATATAAAGAGTCCAACGCTCCAGAAGATCAACACGTAGCTTGTCAATAATGGGTTTGAGACGATTCCCCGATGCTCTCCACCATCGCTGAGAAGCCACATCACCTCCTCCGCCGTCTCCTCACCACTCGTGGCTGCATCACAGCCCTACTTGAATTTTACTGGGAAGACGTCGCAGTGAACCCGGGTGGGCTTGGAATGCAGCGGTATAGTACTTCGCCGGTGTCGATGCGACCTCCAGAGTGGGCACGCGGATTCTTTCGTTCTCCTCGCCACCTGAGCTCTCTGCGTATCTGAAGTGAACTTGCTTCGGCGTGGCATGCAGTGTCATAGCGGCGGCGGCGGCGCCGGTCCGGCGTGGTTGACGGGGGGGAAACGGGACTTTTCAGAGTGGAAATGTCGAATTTATAGTTCCTGAAATCGCTGGATTGACTTTATCTGGGGGTGGCCGCAAGAATTGGCTGGAGCAGTGTTAGTGGGAAAACAATGGGTATTGTGCGCTGGTCATTGGCAGCCTTGGCTATACTGACTCATCGGTGTTGTTGCGAGCTGATGAGCGAACTCGTTGTTTTGCAAGTGAAGCTGTCGCGGCAGTCGCGTGCCAAGGAGTATCCTACCCGAACGTCTGGTGGTTACTATGATCGCGACCGCAAAACCAAATGCCTCCGGTCGCTCCTTAGCGAAGTTGGCGAGACCAGTCTTCTCCCTTGTCGCCGCAGCTGACCGTTCGGCTCTCTTGTGCACAGTGGTCTTCCCACTCTATGGTGCCAGCACCTGCTATGAATCATCGTACTCTATCTCCCGCACGCCGTCCTTGTCCACCGCTTTCACCTGCACGCCCTTGTCTACCGAAGGCTGAACTCTCCGGAGAAAGGTGTGCTTTGTATCGATCATTCGAGGCGGGAGGTGTTTTGGTGAAGTTTGAGTACAAGGGTGTACATCTCTGCTTGTCTCTGATCACTTGGGGAAGCTAGGCCCTTGAGAAGGTTGAGGTTTGATGGCTCGGAGAGGTCGTGATTTCGAGAAGCTCAAATCTAGATGTCCTCAGTCCCGTCTTCGTCAACTGGGCTGATTTTAAAACGACGTTGGGTTATGTTAGCTGGACAATCCACGGCAGGCATAGGCATCTCGAGCAGCACTGGGCTTGGAGAATTTGTGGAGGTTGAGGTCTGACGGCTTGGTCAGCTTGTGATTTCGAGAAAGCTCAAGATCTTGCGAAGAGAGATTTGATATCTTGGAGGCGCTGAGAGAGGTGAGTGTTGTTTACATGGAAAGTGCCCATCAAGACAGTGTGCTCTTCTGCGGCGTGGAAGATAGTCGAGGGGCCAGAGGGGCAGATGGCGAGACGACGGTGGATTTCTCGAAAATGGAGAACGGAATAATGTCTTCACTTCCGTCTTTAGTTCATCCGTCGCTCCTGCCCTCACTTGTCTTCCAGAGAAAGCAGTGACGCGCTAGTGATACCGTGCATGAACATTCCTTGGCGGGCAACTGCCGCCCCAGCTTCACTTGCACGTAAACAACTTCGCTGACCACCTCAACCACCCCAACAAGCCAACATGGAAGATGAGCCCGCGGATCTGAGCAAGCGGGTCAACATCGCGTTTCCACTCACAGTACTGCGACCAATCCTAGCAGCGCGTTCACCAGCTCAAGTCGACGAAGCGGCTTTCAACGACATCTTCTGGGCCATCAAGGCTGAAGCCTCGACCCGTGAGCAACATGGCCGCCGCAGAACCGTCCAATTCGCACCGCCCGTGATCAACCTGGCAGCTGGCGCAAGCCGAGAGGACGCAATCGAGATCGATTCGGACGACGAGTCGGCCGTCCCAGCTCCGAAACGCCGCAAGAAGAATGCTCGAAGCCGTCGCTCTGAACTCAACTCAAGACGCGCAGCCAACACAGCTCGCCCTCAGCACAAACTGCCGAAGCGGCCAGGCGGAATCGCAGAGCGTGTGTTCGCAGCGCACCACAAAGCGATCGAGCTTCGCGCCAAAACAGAGAGGCTTGAGCGCGCAAAGGCCAAATTGATCGCGCTCCGTGTAAGTCTCGGACCCTTTGCCTCTCTCCGTCGCGGAGGCGCTTATAGCTTGGAACCATCTGCTGACACCTTGGCTCAACTCAGGTCGCATTGTCAGAGAATGGCCAGGACCCAGCGCTCATCTCCAGATTCGAGCCTAACGAGCGCGCTCCGCTAGCTCCCCTCCATGAGAATCCGCCATTGCACGACACGCAGAGAGCGCAGGCTGGCGAGGAGGAAGGCCAAAAATTTGTAATGTCGAGAGCAAACAGCCATGTCACAGACGATCTTCTCGTGGCCCTGGGCACGGATTGAAGGATAAGGAAACTTGCAGTGGCTCGGACTGTGCGCTCGTCAGCATGTTGAACAAATTGTTACAAGGGTTGTTAGAACGCGCAGCTATTTGTGTTCGCGGAGAGCTGGTACTGCAGCAAGCAATGGGAACTGGTATCATCAAGTGATCGCACCATGTTCATTTCTCTTCTACGTATGACTGTCCTCAATACGTAGGGTGCTCATCGCTTCTCTTCTTCACTGTCGTGTCTGTCGTAATCCTCACTCGTCACAAATGAGTGGTCGTGTTTCTTCGAGAACTCCCTGCTGCACAATCGTGCCCAACGGCAAGCCAGCTAGCTCAGAGCCTCTCATGCACTCAGGAAGAGAGAATGCCTGTTTGCCGACCCCATCTAATCGACATTCCTGTCGAGAGCAGTAGGCTTATCCTTAATCGGCATATCCTTGCCCGTCGTACTCTTGTACTGTCCGCGGATGAAGTCGGAGATCTGCTCGTCCTTGGCCTGCTCGACGGCGCTCTCATTGTTCTGCGCGCCTTGACCCATGAACTTCTCTTGGACGTAGTCGATGCCCTTGTCCAGGTAGTCCTCGTTCTTCTCGCTCTCTGGACCTCCGCCAGCTGCGCCGTGGGCCTTGTTCATGATGCCGTCGAGAAAGCCACCGCCTCCGCTGCTGCTGCCCTGCTGCTGTTGCTCTGGATTTCCACCTTGCTGACCCTGCTGGCCCTGCTGCTGGTTGTTGTTGTTGTTTCCGCCGCCGAGGGAGCCTGCCGCGTTCTTGAGGAAGTCCATGGTGGGTGGTTGATTGGAGTGAGCTGTCTGTCGGTGCTTGGTGGTTCTTGGTGGTCGTGGTCAGAAGCTTGATTGCGAGGGTGTGGAGAGGGAGGGAGCAGGTGAAGCTGCACGGCAGAAGTGGGATGTTATATCGCGTGCCCAATGCGCAAGCTCTATGGTACTGTGCACCTGCAGCAAACAGGCTGATCGTGTGGTCGCTTGCTTGCACAGCCCACCACTTGGCGCACATGACGTGGGCGCACCTGAACCGATGAAATCCATCGTGAGACAGAATCGTCTATCGGCTCAGCGCCAGTACGTCGTAGGCGCTATCAGACCCAATGAACACACGAACCCAGAACAGCATGAACGGATATGGGATTGGATGGGGATGAAGGTGAGGTCATCCCATTGCTGCAGCGCACGAGCCAAGCGGACCCGCCAAGCACATGGCCGATGACGGTGAGGTTGGGCTGGACCAGTATGCAATTTGTGTTCGCTGTGAATCAGATCGACCAGAAATAGAGCCAAGGCACAAGATCCTGTGAGACAGACCACCAGGCTGGAATTACCGTAATGGCCGATTCTACGGACCAGAAGAGCTCAAAAGGACGCATCCCAATCACCATCTTGACAGGCTTCACAGGCTGCGGCAAAACAACTCTGATCCTCAACCTGATACCGCAACTCCGAAAGCAGAACTCCGGCTACAAGCTCGCACTCATCAAGAACGAAATCGGAGATGTCGCAGTGGACTCCCAACTCGCGCAATCGGCCGAAATGGCTGCAACGCAAGAACTGCTGGGCGAATGCATTTGCTGTGTCAATGTTGGCCAAATAGGATCCGCATTGGAAGAGCTGGACACGAAGAATAATCCCGACAGAATCATCATAGAGACTTCGGGATCTGCGGAGCCGCTGAAACTGGTCCTGGAGATCAAGCGCTTGTCCGAAGCGACGGGCAGGTACGAACTTGATGGCATTATCTCTGTCATTGATGCCGAGAATTGGGGCGGGTATGCTTCGAAGTCGTTTACTGCAAAGTTGCAGGCGAAGCAGACTGATCTCATTGTGATTAACAAGTGGGAGGGCTTGTCAGAGCGGGATTACGACCTTTTCCTGGACAAACTTGGTGATCTCGATGTTGATACGCCTCAAGTCAAGAGTGACAAAGGATGGGTGGAGAAAGATCTTCTGTTTGGCTTTGATCAAAAGCTCGCGAGGAACTGGTTGGACGCAGGAGAGCAGCATGCCCACGATCACAGTCATGAGGGCGGGGAAAAGCACACCAGTGAAGTCGAATGCCTGAGCGTCACCTTGAAATCATCCGCCGCTGATGCAGTAGTCGATCTGCCGAACTTGGAGACATTGCTCAAGGCCGCGCCGAAAGATGAGGTCTATCGCATCAAAGGCGTGGTATACAGCAGCTCATCTCCCAAGAATGGAGACGGCAGAGAGGTCAATCCTGGAGCCACTGACAGATCACGGTACATCCTGAATTGGTCATTCGGACGCTGGACTTGGTATCACGTGGAAGATGACACATCTGAACCGCCAATCGCACGCATAAGCATATTCACAGCACCTTACGAGAGCACAAAATGGAGCAAGAAAGCCCACGACTTTGTGAAAGTCGCAGAAGGCGCTCAAGAAGAGCTCGAGGTGAAGAGAGTGCAATGAAATACCTCTCCCGCTATGTGCGCCTACGGAATTAGGCCAATCCATCGCCAGGCTTATGCTTATGCACCGTCTCTTCCCCTCCGAGTCGCACGACGCCCACTTGCGGACCTGTCTGCTGCCCATACGGCGTGCCGAACTCTGGATGTGTCAACAGTCCTTCCGCGAAAGGCTCGAACGATCGAGATCGCCACCAGCTATTCATTTTATCCCAATTCACACACTGATGCGGATAGTCCAATTGTGCAGTCGGCATCGAAGCTGTCTTTGGCCAATACATGATCATCGGCGTCAAGTCAGGCTGGCACTCCATCGTCTGTTTGAGATAGGACAAGCAGTGCACTGGGCGGCGTCAGTACGAATTCTTCTGAGCCCACTATGTTGAACATACTGTTGTGCATTTGCAGTCGATGCTCCTCGTCAGATGTCAGCTCTGGGAAGTACCGGTCTCTCCACAAGGACTTGTAGATATAATGCTGCGATTCCCACAGTCAGCACCAACAGCTTTCGCAAACTGTCTTCTGGCCAGCTTACCAAGCAATGAAGGTTGTGGTAGATGGTATTGGAGCCATAATAAGTGCCGTTGGGCAAAATCGTAGACCTTTCACTGGCTCCGCCGAATCTGTCGACTTCGTTCTTGCTGTAGAGCACGTTCATGGCTGCCGCGACAGTCAGCACGAATTTTGGGACGCGCGATGCACACTCCGCTTACGGATGAGTAGATCCTTCCACGCGCTTCGCAGGCCATCATAATGTTCCATTGGAAAATACTTCTTGTCCCAGCCATCTTGCAGCACGAAGTACTTGTCCTCCCACTGGATGGCTTCACGAGCTGGAGCTGTAGAGCAGGATGCCATGATCAGCCAATGCTCTGTCAACCTCTGATAGTGATCTTACTGTATACGACGTTTGGCCCATGGATGTAGCGCTGTTCCAACAACTTCGATACGAGGAGCAGAAAAACGAGGTTTGCTGTTGCAAGTGCGAGATATGGCATCATTCTCCTCAGTAGACTTGAGCGTTCTCTCGAAGGTGACGGCGTCGGTCTCCATTCTTGATCAATGAATGGCACCTTCTCTTCACTCTGCTGCCCTTGAAGCGTGCTCTCTGAGGCATCGCTGGAAGTTCTTGCGCTCATGATGGGCAATGGTGCGTGCAACAAGCTCTGCTGCTTAGGAGCGTATCTTTGCTGAATGACAGAAAATTTGAACGCTGGGGGATCACGAACACAGAAGGCATACTACCAAACATTTGCACAGCTTCAAAAGATCGTCGAATTTCAAGATCTACAATCGAAGCGAGCTCATGCAGGGTCGCGAGAGGCACACATTGCTCTAGTATAGACCCACAGCTGCGTGAGTTCAAGCTATGCTAGGCTCTGCATAAGGCTCGCTAACTTCGCACTAGCTTCATTTCGCACATGCTCAAGGATCGGCCTCTTGATTGGCTACATTCCCATACAGCTTTGCTATGCACCAGATGAATGTCAAACATCCTTCAAGCACGCCAACAATTCCACGACAAGATCTGCGACTTGCATTCGCACCAACGTGCTCCAAGCGATACCCGACGACTTCGGATTTCCGAGGATGCTCGCTGCAGAGGTAGATCAACACAGAATGAAGAAGGAGCCAAGGCATTGTCCACGACGTAGCATCTCATCTATTGCTCGAAACGACGAAAGATCGAAGACTGGAGATGCTACGTTACAATGATCGCCCATCGCTGCTCGCCTCTTCTGCCCGAAGAGGACTGATGCGGTGAGGCTCGCTTCGAATCATGTAGCAGCAAGCAGCAGGCTGCTCATGAGTTTCTGAAGGAAGGGCTTCGCGGTGGCTATATGAAGCCCTTGGTCCCATACGAAGAAGTCCAAATCCGCCACCTTCGAAACAACCATCCAAGAAAGCAACCATGCAGCTCATCACATCCGCTCTCATCTCCGCCCTCGTGGCCAGCAATGCATTTGCTGCTCCTATCAACGGTTCGTCACGTGTAGCCTCGAGGCTTATCATCAAGACTGACACTACGACCAGAAAAGCGCCAGCTTTCTCCAGAGGTCCCATACGAAGTCGGCTTGACATACGGCGATGTAATCTCCACCCTCGAGAGACATCTTCACGCCTCCAACTGACCGGGTCTAGTACGGACGTGAGAGTGCTGCGAAAGCTGAGAAGCGCCAATTCCAGGAGGAAGTGCCATACGAGGTTGGCTTGACATATGCTGACGTTTGTCCACCTGCTAGAAACTTGTCCTTGTCCTTCATGCTGATCATTTCTAGTACGGAAGAGAGGGAGCTGCCAAGGCTGAGAAGCGCCAGTTCCAGGACGAGGTGCCATATGAAGTCGGCTTGACATATGCTGATTACGGTCGCGAGGGAGCGACGAAGGTTGAGAAGCGTCAGGTTGGTGGCCCTCGTTCAGCCTACCCAACTGTGTCTTGCTAACGGTGATGTCTAGCATTCCCCAGAAGTCCCATACGAAGTCGGCCTTACCTATGGAGATTACGGTCGCGAGAGCGCTGCCAAGGCCGAGAAGCGCCAATTCCAGGAAGAGGTCCCGTATGAAGTCGGACTCACATATGCTGACTACGGAAGAGAGGGTGCTGCCAAAGCTGAGAAGCGTCAATTTCAAGATGAGGTCCCATATGAAGTCGGTCTTACATACGCAGACTACGGTCGCGAGGGTGCTACCAAGGTTGAGAAGCGCCAGCTCTCCCCAGAAGTCCCCTACGAAGTCGGTCTCACATATGCCGACTACGGTCGTGAAGGCCACGAGAGTGGTGTGACGACTCTCAACAACTAGGCGACGCTCAATAATTCGGTGGAAAAGCAATTTGGTGAAACTTGGAGGCGACGAGACATCGCAGTGGGGCAAGAATGTACATACCGTTGATGAATATGACTTTACGACATCCTCTTTGATACACTGCACTGCGCTGTGAACGTGAAGAAGCTCTCTCGAAACTCTCTCCAATCACCTAAAAGCGGTCCGTGCCTTAGCCACATGCTGCGCATGCATGCAGCTTCGCCTGAAGCTTGGCGATCGGCGTGTAGATCACATTGCGAGCTTTACGAAGCTCTGTCGTCGGGGAATTTTCATTTGAAATGACCCGAATTGCAGAATGTTGCAATTCAAGCACAAGTGGGATTTGTGATCAGCTTCCCTTTCTGTGTGGCAGTTATGGCTCGAGACGATGTGAAAGTAAAGACTCAAAGTATGCATTCCAATCACCTTCATCAAAAGTAAAAATCTAAGGCGGCACGCTCCACACCTTCTCGTCCTCTTGTCTATGCAGATAGTTGCGATCCCAATCCTTTCCGACTCTCCTACTGTCCGCGAATTCCATGATGCTATCCCAATTCCGGCACGAATGCCAGTTGTTGAAATTGGGATAAGGTCGCGGGTTATCTTCTACGTATCGGAATGTCACGATTCCGACATCTGCATTGCACATGAGCACTTGTCGTAGCATATCGATGCAGTGGCCAAAGTGTTCTTTCTGTAGGTCGAGAGGATCGGGGAAATGGCCGGTGGAGTTGTAGTATTCGTAGTTCCAGATGTTGGTTTTGCGGAGCATGTTCTGACAGCGAAGGTGTTAGGGATGTTACAAATAGGGGAAGTTGGAGATGGGACGTACTACGCAATGGAGCTGGTGGAAAACTTCTAGAGAGCCAACGTATGAGTCTGAGATGCCGGCCTCTGGTGGCATGCGAATCGAGTCGAGATGGCCGGGTATTTGTGCGAGCTCGTCGCCAGTGATGTATGTTAGATTGACTGTTCAGAAGTTTCAGCAGTGTCTCTGCAAGCTCCAAGTGTCTGTTCTTACAATTCATCAGATCGTGCCATGCTGCATCGATGGAAGGATGCGGTTCTCCTCTGTAAGGCGAGTGCTGCGAGATCGTGCCATTGAAGAGGACGTTGTGGTATGAAGTATCGATCGAGGAGATCGCGGGAGCTGTGATATGTCAGGAACTGTTGAACGGTATTGGTAGGCGCGCAGCATACAGTATACGCTATGTCTTCGAAAGCATTCTGAGTCCTGTATCCGCGAGGCGAGGAAGTAGCCAGCCACCATGGACACAGCTGAGGAGAGCAGACATAGTATCAGGCATGTCGTAGCGGAAATTGTATTTGAGGCCGTGACCCGTGAAGGCCGGTGTTGGGAATCTGAAACTTCCCAAGATCCCTTCTCTTCGACGATGGGTAGTTGTTGATATGCTTGGGAAGACATCGCTCTGGCGTGCCTGTGGTGCAGTGCGTTTGCTGACCAGAAAATTGCTCGTGGCAGGCAAGAGTAAGGAGCAAGAGCAACCGTCGCCGACCTCACTGAGGGAGGCATGACAGAGGCTGATCGTCCCAGGGCATTGAGAGGTCCCTGCTCAGGCTGGCAATTGCTTCTCTCGCCCGCAGGTCATCGCCCTCATCAGCGCAGAGTGCTACACAAGCGAAGCGCAAGTCTTGCCGCTGTTGCAAGTGCGCGAATTTCTGCGGATGCTCGTGAAGGAGCGCAGATCTCACGAACAGCAATATGCAATGAAGTGCACTAGTCGAAGGTCAGAGAGCTTTTCATGTTGGCCTATGGCGAGGCGCAATAAGCGAAGGCTAAAGATGTGCCAAGATCACTTGTGCATAGCGCCATGTAGCTTGAAACCTAGCTGACGGGCACATGGCCTTCTCACCACACTACAATGCTTCTTGAACTTTGATGACGGAACCTCATATGCAATGAGCACGGGCCCTAGCTTGAAAGACTGAGCTATCGCTGCGTTGACGATCTGCAACTTTGACAGATCTGCTACTCTCGCGAGCCCACGAAGCGGCCAAGAGAGCAGATGAGGAAGGTAGCATTTGGTTGGAATCGCCATGACGATCCATTTAATGCACATAACGACGGCCCTAGAGATCCGTGCACAAGGCCACGCTGCGGATCCCATCATTGAAGGAGGGAAGCAAGATGGCGAAGGGTTTTGAGACGCGGCGAGGATCCGCTGGACGGTGGGGGGCTGACCGTCTCTGTACGTGTGACGCCTCAGAGGATGCGCGTCCGCATTTCACCATACCTCCTACGATCGGGAGGGTTCAGTAGCATTGATCAGGTATCAGAGTGTGCTGTACAGTGGCACGTCTCTCGGCAGGTCCATGGGAAACTTGTTGAGGCATGGGGATTCCTGAGCGCTACACGATCGGGGGTTGCTGGGAGATGAATCCAGGCGTCCGCAAGCCCATTCTAGATGGGGAAAGAAATTGATGTGGGTGATGTGTGGTGATATGTGTGCGTGTAGAGAGCGAGGAAGTGCTGACGCCGGGGCGAAGTGGCGTTCATGTGAAGAAGGCGCAAATATAAAGTGCTGGGACGAAGTCTTGGCTGAAATTCGCGTGAGCCCCACCAGCAAGACACGACAGCGACGGTCCAGGCGACAAACGTACGACGACACCCACTCCGCACATCTTCACCCGCGCGCAACAGACAGACACGATGCCGGGCTTTCCCAAGCTCAGTCTCGTCGAGGGCGCATTCGAGGAGCTCGCGCTCGAACTCGCGACATACCTGGACAACGCAAAGGGCGACGACGGCACGACAGTCACAGAAATCACTCCTCTCCTCGCCAACCCGGAAAAGCCAGAGAGCAAGACCGACCGCGATGCCGTGCTCAAGAAGATCGTGACGGCCTCCTCGATCCTCAACGGCGCACCCGAGAGAGAGCTGCAGGCGGCATACAATCTGCTCATCCACCTCGTGTCGCACGCCGAAGACCCAGACCCATACCTCAACCGCATCTGCCAGTATCTGTCACAGCCGTTAACATCCTCACCTCAAAATGGCGGCGGCATTGCCCTCGGAATTCTGAGCACACTGTTCAACCAAGTTCAGCCGGACGACGAGACGAGGTTTCACGTTCTGTTGGCCATCATCAGCGTGATCAAGAACACGGGCAACTTCGACACTCTCGCACCGCAGTTGAAGAATGTGGACAGCTGGGTGGAGGAGTGGGAGTTGGAGGCGCCTGAGGCGCGGAAACTGTACTTGGCCATCGCAGACGCAGCGACAACCGCAAAAGAGACGGAGGAGGCATACCACTACCTGCTGAAGGGCCTGAACACAATCCAGACAGATGCCGCGACGCCAGAGGCTCGGGAGCTGTCAGTACGCGCGCTCAAGCTTGCGTTGCAGAAGGAGAAGCACTTCGACTTCCAGGACTTGACCGCACTGGACAGCATCCAGGCGCTGCGAAAATCCGACGAGACACTTTTCGAGCTGCTCGAACTGTTCAGCACTGAGAACTTCGACGACCTCCAAGACTTCAAGGAGGGCAACGGTTCTTTTCTCCAAGAGCAGAACATAAACGAGGACATCCTCGACAAGAAGATGCGCCTTCTCACACTCGCCTCCCTCTCCGCAGCAGCCCACCAATCCCGCACACTCCCCTATGCCCAGATCGCCAAAGCCCTCCAGATTCCCTCAGAAGACGTCGAATCATGGGTGATCGACAGCATCCGATCCGGCCTCGTCGAAGGCAAGCTCTCCCAACAAAAGCAAGAATTCCTCATCCACCGCAGCACATACCGCGTCTTTGGCGATAGCCAATGGAGAGAAGTCGCTGCCCGACTAGACGTCTGGCGAAACAGCCTGCAAAACGTCTTGGCCGTGATTCGGCAACAAAAGGAGGAGTTTGTCAAGGAGAAGGAGGCGGAGCTGCAGAACACAAACAACAACGGCGAGCGAAGAGGATACAGACCCAACAGGGGCGAGCGTATTGAGCGTCGGGAACCACAAGCCATCGAGGTCGAGTAGCGCTCGTTCTTCCATCGAGTTTGAGGTTTTCATGAAGCATGGCGTCGGTACTGGGTTCTGGCAGTAGGAAGGAAGTGACAGCGCAGCTGCTACCCTTTTTTGGTTGCACGTCTAAGTGTGTGTCTTCTACACAAGATCGTGCGGAAAGACGCTAGATTTGGCTGTGCCTCAACGAAAGGCGGCTTAGACACTACGACGAAGTCAATGAAAGCAAAATTGTTCAGATTCTTTTGTCCCCCATTGTTCTCACTGATACCTGCTACGAAAGCACGTGTCTGTACGCCGAGCTCCCTCAGCTCCAGCACTCACAAGAAACCAAAGATGTGGAAGCAACAACATGCACTCCAGAATACTTCCCTCCCCTCCATCGGAAGTTCTCAGAACATTCCCAGAACATTCACCGGTTATACATGCACTAGCGTGGCTTCGCTGTCATTGGTCACAGTCTACCTTCCTGCCTGACCACCAGTAAGCTCCCATCTCCTCCGCTGTCAGAACATTCTCACACCCTCCCCAAAACATTCACCAATTATACATGCCTTATCGCCCGTTCAATACCATTGGTCAGCCGACTCCACAGTATACATACCTTTCCTTTCCTTTCCTGCCTTACCATCGAAAAAATCCCATCTCCTCCTGTTCCGCCTGAACATTCTCATGATGTTCTGAGAACATTACCAATTGTACACGCGTTAGCGCAGCTTCAATATGATTGGTCACTCAATTCTCCTGCACCAATTTTCCCCAGCGACACTACGGTTTGCAACATCGCTCTTGAGAGCAAATGCCGGAGCAGAGAAGACGCAGCTCTGAGTTGCAACGGCAGGCAAAAACTGATGATAAGATTCCAGGGTTCGTAGTGATGTCCCGTCTCCAGTGGGACACTGGCGAAATTCTGCAAGACCGTCAGCACGAACAAGGACAGAGACTAAGTAAAGAGAATGTATGTGGAAGACAAGTGTGTACAAAGCACTGTGAAATTCATAGCACAATTCTTTTTTGGTTGGTATCTAACAGCGCAGCATGTGCACTTTCCCATCCATCTGACGGCGCTGATATGCCAGTCGCCACTCCCAGATGCACCTTTTTCACACCTTTTGTGTGCTCTATCCTTGCCCAATTCCCTTTGAGCCATAGAGCTCCATGCCAGTTCTATCGAGGTATCATCTGAAAACAGTAGTCACACGAGCCGCTCAAGCATTCGGAGGCTCTTTTTTGCCACCCAAGACTCCCCCGTCCCTCTGTGGGAGGACGGGTCAGTCAAGCGGGTAGTATCAATCCCTCCCAGTCCATGCAAAGCCGCTCGTGAAGTTTTTGGAGAAACGCCGAATGTCGTGAAAAGTCACATGCCATGCCGCTTTTGTGGTGTCGTGCAATGCCCGGAAGTCGTAGAAAACTCCGCCCATTCCCAGAGACCAACGCCAAAGCGCAAGAGCACCATCTAAGTATTAACGCCGTCGCAAGCCGATCTATCAGGTGTCACAGCCCATGAGAGGCCGTGGCAAAGTCGTGTGATGATGTCGTAAATGTACCGTGGCCCGTTGTGACACGATGGATCCTCGTCGCTCAAAGCCTGAGAGCGAGGAAGACCGGGTATATGTCTGGTGACAGGCCACGATACTGCAGAGCGCCGTCTCCCTGCGCCATTGCAATGCAAGCAACGCCCAGGAAGAAAACGCAGTCTATCATGCTGTGGTGGGTATCATGTCGGCACACTCGTGAAGATCCGCCCGTGACGTGGCGAAAAGCAGTCGGAACGCAGCAGAAAACGTAAGAAAGTCCAATCGGAAAATGAGGTCCAGTCGAGGGGTGTGGTGTTCAGCGTCGGAGGGTGGAGACGTTTACCACCAGCTGTTTGGCCCGGAGGCACCACCTGGGTTGCCGTAGCTGCCGCCGCCGCCGCCACCACCGTAGCCAGCGCCGCCGCCATAGCCGCCACCGCCGCCACCGTAGCCGCCGCCCATGCCGCCGCCTCCGCCCATCATGCCTCCGCTGTAGGCAGGACGCTGGCCTCCGCCGTACGTGCGGACATCCTTCATAGCAGAAGAACCGCGGCCACGGCCACCAGAGCGGCCTCCGCCGCGGCCACCGCCGAAGCCAGAGCCTTCACGAGCGATGGTCTCGAGGAAGGAAGGAACCTCCTGGTTGGCCTCCTTGAGAAGGTCGAGGAGGTCTCTAACGACTCCACGGTTGCCACGGTTGAAGAAGGCGGTCGAAATACCGGTGTTTCCGGCACGTCCAGTACGACCAATTCGGTGGACATAGTCGTCAATGTCGGTTGGCAAGTCGTAGTTCACGACGTGCATCACGTTGGGGATATCCAAACCTTCAAGCCGTTAGCATGGAACCCAAGCGATTTTCAGAGTCATGAGAGAGTACTTACCACGTGCGGCAACAGCAGTAGCCACGAGAATGGGGCAGCGGCCGCTGCGGAACATCTCGAGAGCACGCTCACGCTCACGCTGCGTGCGGTCGCCATGAATGGAGGTAGCTGGGAAGCCTTGGTTGATGAGGTAGTCGGAGAGAGAGTCCGCCATGCGCTTGGTCTCGACGAAGATGAGGGTCAATCCAGCACCGTGAGTGTGCAGGATGTCGAGGAGCACACTACGCTTGTCAATGTCCTCCACATACTCAACCTTTTGAGTAATGTTCTCAGATGTGGAGCCGACACGTCCGACCGAAAGGAAGATATACTCTCGGAGGAAGTCGCGTGCGAGGAGCTGAATGTCGCGTGGGAAGGTGGCCGAAAACATGAGCGTTTGGCGGCCATCCGTTGGAGGCATGTCCTCGCCCTCGACGATGCGGCGGATTTGCGGCTCGAAACCCATGTCCAACATACGATCAGCCTCATCGAGAACGAGATACTTGATGTTAGCAAGCGAGATTCTGCCTCTCTCGATCAGGTCGACGAGACGACCAGGGGTGGCGACGAGCAAATCGCAACCACGCTCGATCTGGCGGAGCTGAGAACCGATGTCGGCACCACCGTAGACCACGCAGGGTCGGACCCACGAGCGGTAGGCGAACTTGCGAGACTCGTCGTAGATTTGCGAGACAAGCTCACGAGTTGGGGCGAGAATGAGCGAGGTAGGGTAAGCCTTGCGTTGACGAGCAAAGCCACTCTGTTGTGGCACGTTGCCGCTTGGGCCGTTCTGGAAGGCCTGGGACAGGATTGGGAAGAGGAAACCACCCGTCTTTCCGGAACCGGTCTGGGCACAAGCCATCAAGTCACGGCCGCCCATGACGATCGGGATGGAGTATTTCTGCACCGGTGTTGGGATCTTGTAGCCCGAAAGCTCGATGTTCGAGAGGAGGTGGTCATCGAGTGGTGGGTTCGTGAAGGTGGTCACTGGCTCGGGCACGCCCTGACCGGAAGCCTCGACAGGAATGTCATCGTACTTCTCGAAGTTGATACCCGTTTGTTGCTTGGTCGGGTCGTTCAGGACACCGAACAGCTCGCGCTCGAGACGCTGGTTTGCAGGTCCTGGGACGTGCTTGCCATCTCTCCACTGTCCGTCTCCTGCTCCGCGGTGGGCACCGCCGCCGCCGCCGTGTCCGCCCGCACCACCTCCGCCGTATGCGTTGCGGTTGAAGCCGCTCGGGAGCTGAGGCGAGTTGTCCCAGTTGTTGCCGCCGCGTGGAGTGAAGGTCTGTGCAGCGCCCCAAGTGTTGCCGTTGCCTTGTGGTGGGCGCTGGCCGGGAGCTGGGTAGCCGCTGTGACGCGTGTCAGTATGAGTGCGCTGCGTGAACATGCTGGGTCTGACATACTTTTGGCCACCTGGAGGTGGGTAGTTACCGTTGCCGTTCATGGCGCCTGGACCAGCGGCAGCTGGTGGTGGGCCACGTCCTGCGGCGCGGAGGTGCGGTGGGATGTAGGCGCTGCGCTCCTGTCCGCCGAAGCCGTTCTGCTGTGGTGGACCGCCCTGAGGCGCGTGCTGTGAGTCCTTGAGGGACAGGCCGTTCATGTTGAGTTGGTCCGCCATGTTGGGTGGTGTTGATGATGATTTTCGCGCCGTTGGTTGCAAAGTGAGCGAATTCGGTCGGTGGAATCGCTCTCGTGGTGGTGCGTAGAGATATCTATGTGCCTCGCCCGCAGAAAACGACTGCAAGAAGAGACCAAAAGAAAGGGGAGGTGTGGTATGGAAAAGCACTCGTGGATGATGGAGTGGGTGTTCACACAAGGTGAGAGATGAATTTGTGCGAAGACTGGAGGGAGCGAGGGAATCTTTTTGCTGAGCAAGTGCAACGCCGCTAGTGCGGTCCGCCGACCAATCAGAGCTGTAGCAGCGACGCCCGCTCCTTCCTCTCGACTTTTCGCTACTCGTCGACTCCTTTCTCTGCACTTGCTGATATGAGCACACACCGAGACAGACCCCCCAGAATCCTGCCGTACCCTGCTGATGCGACTGAGTGCAGGTGATGAGGAGTACAAGGCGCTGGTTCACGGCGCGAAGAGGCGAAGATGACGTCCAGCGCAGCTCCGATGCAGCCGTCGTCATGACCTCCACGGAGGATGCGCCTCTGCTCCGACATGTCCCTGCACACTGCACACCGACTGGAAAACACTGTCACGTGCCCACCAGAAACGCTTCGAGTCAGTCCGTTTCGGGCCTGCACGAGGTCGCACGCTCACTTAACGGGCGAGAACTTGCGGAGGACGCCGTCGGAGCGTGGGAGGCAGCAGCTTGCAGCGTCGACTTCACCTACTCGCTCGTCCACACGATGGAAGTCCAGCGAGCGAGCGGTGGAGGAGAGATGGATCCGAATTGATGCGTCCACTACGCCAAGCGCAAGAGTCATGCTCTACTGATCAGAAATGCACCACTTTCCGCGGCGCCATCCGTGGATCTGCACGTCAGCCAACAACCGCGAGACATCGGTTCTCGGCCTGGCCGGAGCGGTGAACGCAGTTCTCGCACAATGGACACATCGTTTGGGAGAAGCCAACACTTCCATGACTTTCACCCCCTGTCAAACGCAAAGGCTAAGCTATAATTTGCCCTCGTTCCAGCCGGCATGCAATCAGTGCACGCCACGAGCGTTCATCTTCTTCAAGCACGACCGGAGACTTTCTGAGCTCTTGAAGAGGATGACCATGTAATAGATGCTCCTTCTAATCGTCTCTGTTCCCGCCGTGCACCGTGAAGACGGGGAAGAGCCAGTCTGCTCTCACTGCGAAATGACGAGCATTGGCATGGCAAAATCTCATACAAGAGCGTGGTAGTCCAGCTTCTTGCTCGAGCAACGTTCTTGCACTTTCATCCTCCCAGCAAGTCAAATTTGTTGACGATCACAGGAAAGATGAAGACTTCGACGTTCGCCGCAGCGTTCCTTTTCGGCTCCGCTCTCGCCTTACCAGCTCCTCTCCCAGCCAACGAAGCCGACGACAAGCCCAAATGCGTCAAACCAAAAGAGGCCCAGAAATTCGTTGATCGCTACATCGGATTTCTAAGCCGCGCGGGCTCGGACCTTGGTGATGCACACGCAACAGGCGAAGCTCTTGCCGGCGACGATATCGAGCTGCACTCATTCTCAATCAACTCGGCCAAAGGCACACCTGTCACTGGAAACGGAGACGGACTGATCTCCAAGGGCAAAGAAGACTACATCAACAATGTGTTGGGTACCAATGCGCTGTAAGTCTGTGAGAGTGAGGTCCGAAGTGCACAACTCACATAATGCAGTCCACCACAAGGCATTCATACCCTTTCAGCTCTCGCTGCTTGTGATGACGACAATTCGAAGATCATCTGGCAATGGCAATTCGACAGCGTTGGAGGCAACACAGACAACTCAGCGCCGATCAGAGGTTTCACATTGTTCAGCGTGGTTCGGGATGACGGTCCAGCAGAATTCAAGATCGAGAAAGTCGACGTCGAATTCGATAGTATTGCTTGGGCTGCAGATCTAAAGGGAGGTTCTGGTCAGCAGCCCGCGCCCCAGCACGGGTACCAGTCATGACCGAAGTATCATGTGGAAAAAGATATCACGTCTCTCGCATGTCCGAGAATCTCAATATTCTTCCAGCATTTATACCCGTGGATACCTCTGAATGCAACGACCTCTGAATGCAAGCGCCGAACTATGTTGGCTCTCGATTCATGAAAAGCTTTGCTGATTGGCTTAGCGACCTGCGTTTGCTTGCACTCAGAGGTTGTTGCATTCAGAGGTATCCACATTTAAATATCTACAGTGATCTTCATGAACCCCTCTCAAACTTCAACCCCCTCCTCAAATCCCCAAACATCATCACAAACCAATCCCTCATATAATTATCCTTCACCGTCCACGGCGCCGTGGAGCTCGCCTTCGGATACGTCTTGTTCTGTAAATACGTACTCGACATATTCCACAAAGGCTTCGTTTCCAATTTCTCTTCTTCTTCTTTCGTCAACGTCGGAACGAAAGAGGTCGCATTCTGCCGTTCCATCTCTTTCACATTTTTCAAAAAGATTTTTACCGCGAGATCGCTGCCTAATGTCCACGAATTATTCCAGTAGCCGATCACAAGCATGAGATTCGGGACGGATTGGAGCATTGTTCCTCGCCACATGTATTGTTCTCCGATCTCAATCTTTCGATCTTTATCAATTCTCACTTCCGCGCCTCCGAGCATTTGGAGTTTGAGACCTGTGGCTGTGACAATAATATCAGCTTCCAACTTCTCCCCCGAACTCAATCTCACCCCATGTTCTTCCACAGCCTCGATTTTCCCAGTCACGACTTTCGCCTTCCCATCATCCATCGCTCGGAAGAAATCTCCATCGGGACAAACACAGAGGCGTTGATCCCAGACTGCGTACGAAGGTTTGAAATCCGGATCATATTTCATTCCAGAGGGCAGTTCGGCAGTTGTGGCGTTTTCGAGGGCTTTTCGTGCCGCGTTGGGGAAGAACTGACTGAAGTAGAAGAATAACCAGGCGAGGATTGTGAATCGCCAGGCGATGATTCTGTAGCCGAGATAGCCTGGGAAGAGGCGGCGGATCCAGGTGTCCAAGGTGCTGTGCATGGACATGCTCATGATGTAGGTTGGGCTTCGTTGGAGCATGGTTGTTTGGGAGGCTTTTTGGGCGACGATGGGGAGGATTGTGATTGCGGTTGCGCCGCTCCCCACAATCACGACCTTCTTGTCCGTATAATCCAGATCCTCTGGCCAGAATTGAGGGTGCGCAACAGTACCTTTGAAGTTTTCTAATCC
Organism: Cercospora brassicicola; assembly: GCA_013365245.1. Taxonomy (NCBI): domain Eukaryota; kingdom Fungi; phylum Ascomycota; class Dothideomycetes; order Mycosphaerellales; family Mycosphaerellaceae; genus Cercospora; species Cercospora brassicicola. The sequence goes on from JAASLH010000151.1 coordinate 21,552, forward strand.
AGGAATCGTCGTTGCTCGGGGATTGTTGTAGTCGAAGAAGCCTGTGCCGCCGATGATGAAGTGGGCTTGGAGGAGTGTTTTCTGGCCGTTGATGGAGATGTCGAGATCCCACAGCTGTCGTTTCGTACTCCAATCCATGCTGAGAACATCGTGATTGTATCGTATATGCTTGTCGATGCCTCGCTCCTTTGCAGATTCATCTACATACTTCGCAATGCTGGGCCCATCTGCGATCGGACTGGTCTTGGACCATGGACGCCAAGCAAACCCCATGGTATAGAGGTCCGAGTCCGATCGAATTCCCGGATACTTGAAGAAAGCCCATGTTCCACCAATTTCTTCCCGACGGTCCAGAATGACATATGTTTTGTTTGGGAACTGCTGTTCTATTCTGTAGGCTGCGTTGATTCCTGTGATGCCAGCACCGATGATCACAAAGTCGAAGGATTCTCCGGCGGGCCCGGTCGACGTAGATTTCTCCATGACTCCGGTCGTTGCAACCTATGTATGCCACTGAACCAAGCTGCGCTGAGATAGAAAGAGGGAATGCGAGGACCACGAAGGTTTTAGGAGTAGATAAATGGATGCTTTCGTACCTATACGAACGCCACGGCTGCGTGAAGCGGAACGGTCCCTTGCTGCATCCGCCGCCAAGAATGCGGGTGCAACTATTGATGGCCATCCGCTCATCTTCTGATATCCTGTATCGCCTGCCGACGATGTATGCTTTCGGCAAAAAGTGCCTCAATGAGACCAACGACCTCCTCAGCAGTGTACTCCATGCTCAACTCGCTCTCCTTCCACATGTACTTGATGTCTGCAAGACTGCTTTCCATGATCTCAGCCATGTATTGGAATTTCAGCCAGTTCGGACAGTAGACGAATGTCATGTCGCGTTCGTTTTGCACGAATAAGTCCTTGGCCGTTGAGGCCTGATCGATCAGAATCTTGAGCTGTTTGGAATCCGCCTCGCCAATGTCCGGCAGGTCCTCGATCTCACGAATCATCTTTTGCGCGACCGATGACAAGAGGCTGCCGACGCTCTGTAATAGAGCAGAGGTAGACAGTATCGGCGACCACAATCGATGGACGTCTCGTAAGCGGAGGACTGCCTGTTCGACAGCATCTTCGCACTCTTGTTTAGCAGGTTGTTCTGAGCACGCGCTGAAACCTTGTGCTCCGTCCAGCAGGTCTGACAAGATAGTGCGCTGCGACTCCATTTCGGAACTGTATGCTCGTTTTGCGAATTGCTCCAGAGACTTGACATCGCCATCCACGCGGAGTCGTGACGCAGGTGGTTGATCGGCTTGCCAAGCCCGAAGCTGAGCGGCGAGGTGAAGAGCGTCGTTGTAGATCAGCATGTTTCCCACGTCAATTTTTGCATATGCTGTGGGCGCAGTCGCACGGTATATCGCTAGTCCCAAAGTTGGCAGACTGTAAAGCCCGGCTGCAGCGGCAGCAAAAGGCGAGTCACTTCCTGCGAGAGATTGAGCATCGCTGATGATCTGCTTGAGCAGCTCGAGAGTGCCATCAGGTATGCCGGTAACTGTGAACGTCTCGCGTAAAGTCATCTCACGATCCGCCGGCTTCGAGGATGTATTCACGCCATTGGGCGCAGTCGGTACCTTTGCTTGAGGCGCGCTTGAAACAGGTTGCTCGTCCTCCCCATCCCATCCCCAAGCTTCCCCTTCATCATCGCCATCTGGACCAGACTGTGGTTGAGCAGTGGCGTCCGGCTCGTCCCAAGCGCTCATATCTTCATCTTCTGGCTGCGAGGCTGACGCCCCCGCGTTCGAAGGTTGCGAGGGCACGTCGACATCTTCGTCCCAAGCACTCATGTCCTCGTCGTCAGCCTGCTTTACTGGCGCTGCAGTCGTGGGGGAGCCGATACTCCCTTCTTGCTCGCCCCATGCGTCCCATTCGTCGTCTGCCCCGTCCGCGCCTCCCAGCGCCGCATGATCCTCTTTGCTGATGGTTTGTGTCTCGATCCTTTCCACAGTCTTTCGTTCTCGCAGACCGGAAAACACCAGGTTGCGCACATCACCGAGTATAGCTTCACGCCTTTTGGTCAACCATGTTTTGGGC
>JAASLH010000152.1:0-14515 GCA_013365245.1 Cercospora brassicicola
GACAAGGGCCTCGGCTGGTCCATCCGTCCTCGCGAGGCGGCAAAGGCGATCAAGGCTCTGGACAAGGACGAGAAGATGATCTACGAGATCATAGAGGCTAGTCATACGACGGGAATATGGAGCAAACAGATCAAGGCCAAGATGGGCGGTCTGGCGCAGCCCATCGTCGCCAAACTCATCAAGAACTTGGAATCGGCGCGTCTAATCAAGAGTGTGAAGAGTATCAAGGCGCCGGCACAGAGGGTCTATATGCTCTACCACCTGGTACCAAGCGAGGATGTCACGGGCAATTCCTTCTTCGACGCAGGAGATCTGGACGAGTCGTTCCGAGACGAACTGTTGAATCTGATCATCTTCTGGATCAAAGCTAACAGCTGGGCCGAAGCGGAGAAGAAGCGGCACCGGAAGGATAAGTCGAAGAAGGACGCTGCGTCCAAGGAGGATGCAATCATGATCGACGACTCCAATGAGGGCGCTGGTCAGAAGCGGAAGCGACCTGCGAACGACATCGAGGACCTCTCAGTCAAGCCCCGACATTACCAGCGCACACACACCTTCGACCCTGAGACGGATTTCACGCAGCTCGCACATCGTGCTGGTGTTCACCACTACCCGACAGCTGAAGACATCCATCAGTTCATCATCTCTTCGGATGCCATCAAAGCAACAAAATCTGCTTCTCTGACTGTACAAGAAGTGCAAGGATGTCTTGATGTGCTCATCTGGGATGATAAGCTGGAGAAGCTGTGGAACAGCGACGATGGCAATTGGGGCTACCGCACAAAGAGAGGCGTGACATTTCGCCAGCCTGGACAGGCGCTCGACATTGAGGAGCAAGCGGAGGGCACAGGTCTGACCCAGGCGCCTTGCGGGAGGTGCCCGGTATTTGACGTCTGCAAGGAGGGCGGACCCATCAACCCTCAGACCTGTGTCTACTTCAATCGCTGGCTGAACGCATGATTCAGCGCGGTGACTATGTTTCATGCAGGGGCTGCTATCGCACAGCACGCCAGCATCCTGCTTGAACCGGGCGACGATGCTTTCAGGCGTCCTATCCCATGGGTGATGAGGCGTGCTCTTTGACTGAATTTTAGCGATGGCGTTGGCGGTGTACTGGATCATTACCAGAGATTAGCATGGAATGGCGTTTGCATATCAGCCCAAGTAGCTTGAAGCTGATCAAAAGATACCCACAATCTGATCGCATTACTCTTGTAGTTCCGTACCCAGAGTCCCTCGCATAACTTGCCCGTTTCTCATGCTTCTGAGAATGTGCTTCAATCAATGCCTGCGCCGTCTGGGCATTCAATGGCATTCAATACGCTGCCATTCTAGGAGCAGACTGCCTGTCATCTCTGCTTCCACACCGCGCCTGCAAGACTTAACTGGCGCACATTCACGGTCAGTAGCTTGAGAACTCTGATTGAGCCGAGAAACTGGCATCTTCCTCTCGCTGTCTCTGCAGAGCCCTGCTTCTAGAAATCAGACTGGTCTGCCGACGCAGCGGCGTTCTAGGCGACCGTCTGAGGGAGGCACGAGTGTATGGTCGCTATGCTTCTTAAATGTGTTCAGAAGGGCTTGTTGAGCTGCAGTGATATCTCGCGGCTTTCATAGGCTTTGCATGGCAGAGACATGTAAGCTAACCCTATGCTGTCTCTGGTCGCTCAGGCAATTCAGGTTCAACGACATTTTCTCATTCGTTGCCTTTGAGGCAGACAGCTGAACAGAGCTGCTCAGTGGTCAGCTCAGCAGTCTCCGAGATACTCCAACTGTCCACGAGTGTCCATTTGCCTGATGTGTTGGCTCTGAGCCATTCATGACGGCAGAGAGACTGACCTGTATAGATTTTGCTTCCAATTGTCTCCAATGTTGTCGATCCACGGGATCTGCGTTTTCGATGCCATTGAGCATGACAGCGAACCAGAGCGACAGGCGCCTCGCTCGAAGGCTCTGTGGCTCTCTGACGCACTGCATCAGCTGTATATGTTTGTCAAGTGGCTCCGAAGGGGTTCGGGTGCCAGAGACACAGCTACAGCCCGTATTGTTTCCAAGCATATTGTTTCCTCAGTACCAGAACCGTTTCTCCGTCGCGGGGCCCAACAATTCGGCAGTCAACAGAGTGAGTTGGTGCTAGTGGAGTGATTGCGCTCGTTATATTTGGCAGTGGTCGCTCTCTGAAGTCCCGATTTCTGATTGCATGACGCCAACTGCGCACCCTGTAGCTCTGCAACCGTCAGCAAGTCGAGAAACAGGTCCCTCGTGACTCCAGCCGCCGTCCATAACTCATGACCTGGCAATCAGGGCACGCGGCGGCATCGTTCACGTTTGAAAAGCGGAAATGGCACAGGAGAGGTATGTGGTTGTCGTCGTCGGCCGCCAAAGGCAGCGCTGCCGCCCGAAGGCAGGCAGAAGTGAAGTATTCTTTTTTTTTATTTTTTATTTAAAATGGTGGGCTCTCGCGCCACATCTGCTTGAGCTACTCGAGCTCTTTGCTGAAAGGCGGGCACGTTAGCATGTGTCAGAACGGAAGCAAAGACGGAGTCAAACTCACCCCACTGGCTTCTCCTCCTTCTCCTTCTTCTTCTTCTCCTCCATTTTGGCGCGGACTGTGGCATTGTCAGTGGATCTGTCAGGGGAATGGAGGCGCAGTGAAGAGGGGAGACGTACGGAGGGACATGGTGGTGGTGTTGAGGGCGGTGGTGTGTTGGCGACACACCAGCGCGCCCAAGAAAGCGGCGAGCTTGTGGATCATTTTTGTGCTATTCGATCACGTTAAAATGTCTCTGCGAAGCCGTCGCCGGCTTGAAGGAGTGCTTCTTACGATGTGGTTGGTTTGTGATTGGGGAAGCAAAAGAGAGGCGCTGGAACAACTTCAATGAGCAACTTTCACTAGCGCGTCACGAGCTCTGGCCAGATGTGAAACACGCGCTAAGGCAACAAACAGTGACCGTTGGGCACCTTCCTCGTCGTTCTGCATGAAGAGGATCGATTGTGCTCTGCAGGTATACTATCGATACATGCCATTGGATCTCCAGGCCTTCCGTTCACTCAAACCATTCCACGGACAGAAAGCTCCCCCTTTTCGCTTTGGCCTTTTCGATCAGAGACAGAGTGATCCACTGAGTTCGCAGGTGAGTTTTCACCATGCGGTCCACGGTCAGTAGCAGAGCCACCTCTCTCATGCTTCGCCGGCTCAAATTCGCCAGGCACGAAGCGACTCCGAGCCAGGTAACTAGGACTCTGAGTCTTGCCCACCCACAGCATCTGCTCATGCTCGCGCAGGTATCGATGACTGGAGAAACTGTTGAGAACATTGGCCCTGCCCATCATGCCCAGCTTGCGGCGTTGCTCCTCTTTAGCATACATTCGCTTCGTGATCTGCTCAACTTCCTCCTTGCCTGGGTGGAGTGGCAGCTTATGGCGCTCGCCTGGGGCATCCTCAGCATACTGACCCCACTCTCCGAGCAGAGCAAGAACCTCCACCTGCGCCCTGGCAAGTGAGTACGAATCGTTCGGAGCGACGACGGCGCTGAACTTCTTCCAGGTGACAGGGTCAGTGACGACACGGAAGCTTGCGCCGACATCAGTACAGACAACGGGCACACCAGTCAGCGCAGCTTCACCCATTGCCAACGGAAGTCCTTCAGAGACCGACGAGTTCAGGAATATCCATGCCTCTTCAAGCACTTTACTCGGGCTTCCAAGACCTCGCAGCGCAACGTAATCTCTCAGGCCCTTGCTCGCAAGAATCTCCTTGCACTCGACAGAGTAAGCAGGCGCTTTCTCCATATCGCCATACACATCAAGCTGATAGTCCTTGAAGCCCCACTCATTGACGATGATGTCGGCAGCCAAGATCGCGTTCTTGATGTCCTTCACAAAGCGCACATGGGACAGCATGGTGATCGTTGGCTTCTTACTCTTGATCTTCTTGATAGGGATGAAGTTCTCCATGTTGCAAATTCCATTCACGACCGGATCGATCTTCCTCGCGAAGGCCTTTCGATGGCCAAGAATACCCTCTTGCGTTCCATGCTCCACCTCCCAGCCCGGATTGAAGAAGTCGGCACATGGCAGGACTACATCGGCGTAGTGCAAGATGAGGACAGAAGTCATACGTGAAAGATGAATCAAGCTGGTGCAGACGAAAGGAGCGTCGAACGACATGGCGGACGACAAGAACACTGTCACCTCGCGCCAGGATATGCAGTGGTCCCAAACATGAAGCGTACAGTTACGTTTGAGCTTGCAGAGGACACCATAAGAGGCGCCACAGAAGTGATGAGATGCTTGAAAGACATCTGGGATGGTCTCGGGAACGTCCAGCGTGAAGATAAAGAGAAAGCGATGCCACATGTCGAGAGCATTGTCCATATGAGCAAGCGTAGGCAGTTCTGCGTCCCACCACTTGGATATAGGCACAGCATTCTCGACATCTTCAGCTAGCCACAATTCTCGCCATTTCTGCTTGACAGGCTCACTCATCCAAGTCTCTGTCCAGTGCCGGTCCTTGGCAAAGTAGTTGCTGAGATCGACAAGTGCTTGAGACGCTTCCTCGATATGCTCTGGCCCAAATCTGATTGCACGAGCACATTTGATAAGACTGCTGAGAATTGGGAGAAAGTTCTTCTCGATGTCTGCGTGATATGTGTGATTCGATCGTCGTTGCACAGCAGAGTCCAGAATATCCTCGAAAACGCCGTGATGAGGTGTCAAGAAGTCCATGCCCCACAGAGGCAGCACTGTCAACGATTGGATGTTGCGCTCGGTCTGGAACTTCGGTACACCGAAGTCGTTGGCGTTCTCGGCAACAACATGCCATCGAATCGTCGAAAGGTCGTTGACCATGTCTCTGCGGCAAGCGGACACTCCGCCGCCCTCGTTTGGCCAAGTACCAGTATCCATAGCCAAAACGTTCAGAGTGTCATGCGTGTCTCTTATCTGCGTTGACTGGCCTCTTGTGTTGATTCGAGCATCTCCACCTTGCCCAAAACTATCCAGGTCGCCATATTTGAAGGCTATGGAAGACCAGGAACTGACCTCAGGGTCCAGATCCGTACGGGCTAGGATCGAATCGGCATTGGTTTGGAAGTACGCTCGAGCACTGTGCAGCAGCCCAAGGTCTCGACGCAGCCAGTATGCCGTCAATACACGGTCTCGACGCAAAGCCATCTCGTCCAGCCATCTGATTGATACAGCGTCAAGATCCTTCGTGCCTTTCCACGTCTTCCATAGAATATTTCGGGCGGCACCTGTAGAGATCGGGTACCACTTTTCGTGGAACTTGAACAAGCGGGTCAGCACGTTACTCCGCTGATTTCTGAAGGAGATCAGCGGGTTGTCCACGAGGAAGCTGTTCTTGCGTGGCTTGGCAAGGATTTGGTAGTGGTCAAATCGAATCTTCTCAGGTGTCATGACTGTCTGACCATTCATGGTAGTGTGGATCGTGGGATGAGAGCGGTGATCGTAGTTCCACCAGCATCTGTAAACGTCAGAGCCCAGTGTATAATTACATTCCACAACCTTCGGGCTAGGTATCCATAGCATAAGATCATCCTTCTTCTCCGGCGGAGGATAGCACCAGGAGATATTCATTGTCATGTGAGCCATAGTGTATTCCGCTCGAATCAGCTCGTCGTCGTACTTCGCATTGCGGCGGTAATGGTATTTGAAATGCGTCAAATTGTCGTCCTTGGTATATGATCCTGACGTGACGTATCCGCGATCGTCGTAGTGCATTACTTCTCCTTCTTTGTCTCCACCATCGCAAACTCGGGAGATTGGCAGTTTGGCGAAGTCATCATTGGAGTTGTCATACAGGTATCTGTAGGAGTTGCTGACTTCTCCATTGACGTATTCTTTGCGAGCCTTAAGCTGCAGGGACTTGCTGATGTAAGTGCTTGTCGAGATCAATTGTGCCGTGTCGGCAGGCTTCACCTCGTGCTTGCCATTGTACAAGCTGAAAGTCGTTATTCCGTTGCCCTTGGTGTGCAGAAAGCCGGTCTGAGTCCCGTCAAAATTCTCTATCGTAACTTTCTCTCTGGTCATCGTAGACTTGGTGCCTCTCATGTATTGCTGTAGCTTACGCACGTTCTCGCGATTATGAAACATGAATTGCGGGATGATCAGCCATTGAAGTGCCTTGGCATACATCCAAGCTCCATTAAGGAGGAAGCGCACGATGTACTTTGCGAACCATAGCTTGTCCGCGATGAAGAAATCAAGCTCTCGCTGGTACTCCGGCTCACCTGTCAGCGCAATGATGTAGAATTTGACAGCAAACCTCCAGCCTTTGTAGGTAGCGCGTACACGGTACTTTATCTTTCCAAAGAAGCTATTCGGTCGTGTCAAAATGATTGGGCCAGCACTAAATCGTTGAAACCTGTCCTTGAGCTCGGAGCCATCATCCTCGGGGCCATAGAACTCTGCACTCTTAGCCTTGGCGTATTGTTTCGTGGCATTGCCAAGTGCTATACTGAGGTTGCAGCGCGCCAGGTGCTTTTGTACAGTCGTGAATCGTTCACCAAAGAAAGAGTTTCGGATCCAGTCGACCTGGACCTCGCTCATCGTACAAGCACGCCCTAAACATCGGTCGAGTAGGAACTCACGAATGGCCGAAGGTAAGTTGTCCCACTCCGTGTCGCTGTCAAGACCCATGAGAAGTTCGCGGAGTATTTCGGCGTTGCCGTACTTGATGATCCTGGTGCGTTCACTCGCGGTAGCATCGAGATGCCTTTTAATTCCCTCTGGTAGAACGATGTCACTAGATGCAGAGCTTTCCGTGACCAGCAGTTCAGCAAGCGCTGCCTCGCCTCTGGAAAGTGCTAGCTTATGCTCTGCTGTAATACGGACCACGGCTTCGGCAATGATTTGGCTCTGTTGGCTAACATTAACGTATCGATTTACGAAAATAATGAGATGCGTGTGGTCATGTTGCACTTTGGCGATCGTCCGGATCTTCCTCTGATCTTGAGTAATGTATCGTGAGGACACAAGAGTGACTTCCAGTCCATTTTGTTTCCATAAACCCATGGCCGTGTTGAGTACATGTTCTCCATTCGGAAATGCAGCTTCAATAGCAGAGGCTTTCCGGAGACCAATGCTGCATTGTATGATCTGGACTACTTGAGCACCGATGCCGTTGTTTGGATCGACCCGCGAGCGCTTTTCATCGGCAAGGGACTGCATTTCTCTGTACAGGTCCGCAAGAGTCCGCTGTGAAAAGAATGGCCAAGGTCCCACTGAGCTGAACGTGTACACATCGGGCTTATTATTCTCTTGCGCTTTGTCATAAGGAGGTCTTGGCCAGCCTACGTTCGCAGTCCTCCACGACAGGATCGCTGCCAGCCAAGTTGCGGTCGCGAGCCCAACTACTGCGCCATAAACGAAATCAGGCGCATGAGTCCGGATTGCAACGCCAACGGCTATACCGCAGATAGCAGCACAGATGAGGTCGTTCATGGCCAGTGGCCCAGTGTAGATTCGATTGTACTGATACCATAGCAGTCCTGCGAAAAGTCAGCACCAACAATCGGCTCCTAGAAGCATGCTCACCTGAATACGCCCCAGTGTATGCCATGAACATGATCGTTGCACTCTTGGCGGACTGAAAAATCCACATCAGCGATGCACTGATCGCAAAGCCCCACAAATGAGAGAAGAAGAATTTAGCCCAGTTCGTCCAGTAGAGTTTCCGTCTAGCTTTTGCATCGTTCAGAGCAGCCTCTTTCAAGAAAGCCAGCGACGTGATCGGTTGAGCAGTCTTCTTGTTCGCCATAGGCCAGAGAGGTTGAGCTACGGCATCGAGACAGACAGCCGCAATGAGATAGTAAGCCAAGCTGAAGCCGACTGCCAACCTGTACACAGGGTTTCCCGCATCTGATAGACCGACCACATTGTGACCTGTCACGAGCGACACCCACTTGTCCATCAGAGCTATGAGGAAATAGAGGACACCGCACCAGACCTCGTCGCCACCAAAGCGCCAGTGTATGAAGGCGTTGTGAAGCTTGAGCCCTTTTTGCATTTCCCGAATGGTATCGATTGCAGTCTTGACCATGAGATTCCAGGTCGGACTGTAAGGATATGGCATGGCTGTCCGAGAATACTTGCAGTACCAATCCATGAGGAACACAGTCGCATCGTAGCCGGCAACGTGTTTCTTGATCAATTGACCAGCCTCTGACTTCTGCCAAGGCCACCTGCTTCGTTCTTTCTCCAGTGCGGCAAAGAATGCTTTTCGAGGCAACGGAGTAGCTGCAAGATCGGAGATATTTGGTATTTCTTCTGGCGGCGTGACCTCGTTGTAAAAGTTAACTACTTCCGTGTCGCTAATTATGGGGACTTTGAGATACCAAGTGCCCCATTGTGATATGACCTTGCGAGCTCCAAGAAGGAGGCAGCATATAAATCCAGTGACAACGCAAGGATAGATGACAATGTCTTTGTGGACCCACAGAGTAAGGATGGGCGAGATGAGCAAAATCGGCAAACACATGACAACTGTGTTCCGACCAGACTGGAACATGAAGCCTGGGAACTGATAGATAGCCAAAGTCGCCAAGATGGTGAGATAGGTATCCAGTGCGGCAAAGTAGAATACGAAGATGAAGCCATCGTACCAGCTACGTGCAATGCCGATGGTAATAAAGGCAACCAGGCCAATAATGGAGAGCAAAGCGACACCGGCCACGAACCTAGTAAGCACGAACATGTTCATGGCTGGGAATGACATTGCGTGGAGATAGTAACTTCCTCCATAGCCGATCCAGGTTCCGATCCCGCCGCAGAGTAAGAGACCGGACATGAGACCAGCTGTCGCCATGATCTTCTCACTCTCATCCATGTAGTTGCTGAGGTATAAACCACGTCCGAGGATTGTCAACATCATGATGTCAAACAATGCCGGCACTGCGAATATGCCGAGGAAGGTAATTTGGTAGTATATCGGTAACGTTGGTCGTTGTGCGTCCGGATCCTCATCAACAGACTTGGAAGCATAGGATGTCGGCAGCTCGCTGCTACCATCTTTTCGCGCTACTGGTTGATGCTTTGTGTAGTAGGCCTGGTACTTGTCTGCCAATATTCGACCCAGCACATTCGAGGTCATATCCAGATAGGTCTCGCATTGAGAGCCTGTTCCGAACATTTCGGCAAAGCATGCTGCTTGGTCTGGATGTCGATTAGGCAGGGGATTGCGATCCAGCACTTCCAGATAGATCTCTTCCAGCGCGAGTCGGCGATATGCGCAGAATACCGAGAGCGCAAAAATGTCGACTGCGGCATCGATGCCTTGTTTCCTGATAGTCTTCCCTAGGATCGCCTCTATTCGTTCCACGAAGCCATCGTCTTGGTCCGTCAGCGCCTTTGGTAGAAGGCGATCCATTGTTTCAAACACCTGGAGTGCGGCGCTGTACTCTGGGGCATGGCAACCTTGGTCTCTGTACCACGCAAGTCGGTTTTTGATCAGATCTGCCGTGCTGATCTCACCTCGTAGGTACTGCGCAGTGTTTTGCTTTCTGAGTTGATCTCGACTCGGAATAGCCATGAGCTGATGTCGGCAGAGTTTCGCCATTCTTGCGCACAGTCCCGCAGAAGCCGCATCGCTGGAGAGGGTTAGCCTTTGCAGCAGCAGTATTAGTTCTTGAGAAGTCAGGCCGACGATATCATCGACCATTCTCTTCGGCAACTCCCATCTCTCATCCAACAGCTGACCACGCTCGTACAGGAGCCACTCGGCTTTGAGGCATTGTGTCCTTGAGAAGCGCTTCATTGACAGCCATGTATGGAGAATAGCAAGTGCTCGATCACTAGCACGCAGCGAAATGAATAGATCCAGGTACCCTGGATGACTTCCTCTTCGCTCCGTGTTGGAGAACATGCCATTGTCGTAAAGGCCCCAGAACTGCTCACTAGGGCTCCTGTGGAAGCCAGAATGTATGCCCATGTATATGCGCAACCGGTCGGTATCTTGGCCATCGCTCACAGCGAGCAGGTTGAGTAGCTCTTCGACGGCCTCAGCCATGCCATCAAAGTCTTTGAATTGCTCACTGAGCTCCAGGAGTGGCCTCAGCTTTGTTCCGATCTCTTGCAGTGCTTCGGCACCCAGTCGGTCGAGCATGTTCAAATCTCGAAGCTTGCGCTGGCCATCTCGAAGCATATCAAAGACTTCCTGCGAAGCTGGCAGACCGGTCTGGAAGCAGCCGAGACCCGTGTAGTCTTCTCCTTCGGGGGAGAACGAAAGGGCATCGTTCTTGGGATTGTACTGCAGGTCCTCGATTGGAAAGCCAGCGTCAGTAACAGACAGTGGCCTACCTTTTGGTAGCTCTGGAGTTACAGTCTGGTGAAGCTCGAGCATCTTGCCAATCCCTGGCACATAGTCTTCTAATATTGCGAAGGCATCATCATCATGGCAAGAGTCCTGGACAATAGTGTCGTTGAGCCTCCACGTGTTGTGCATGATCATGACTTCCCAGCCCTTCATCCACATTAGAGCGCCAAGCGGCAAGCCTGCCAAAGTTCCTTTTTGGGCAGCATCCGTGTCAGTGAGCGCTTGTTCGGACCCGATCCAGCTCAGCGCGGTATTGAACCGGCACCACAGATAACTTCTGTTCGCGACTGAATGTGAGAGTGTCTCCATATTGTCCAGAGTCTCCCACATGGCGAACACGATACCTCCGAGAGACATGTGCTTGGCCAGCGCACGTTGCGCACGACGCATGTTGGACATCTGATAGTAGTCTCTGCGATCACCAGTTCGCAATATCGTGCCATTCCTACAGATCAGTCCTTTGATCAAGTCCATGCCAATATGTCGACATTCGTCATCGGTGAGGTATTCAGGCTCGGAAAGCTCAAGGTATACATCAAAGTTGAGACTTCTCAGATACCTGATTAGCTCCTGGCAGATAACTGGAGGCAGCTTCGATTGCCAATTAGCAAGCAATATGCCTGTCATCGGAGAGTACATTCGGTTGGAACCCCGAAATCGTGACGATACGAAGTCTGTGATGGTTTTGAGTGCTGGCACATACGCTTCTTCTGTCTTTGTCGTTTGCTGCCCAACCACCGATTGCACATCGAGCCTCCCCAGGGTCTGGACAGATGTGCAGTGTGAAGCTGCGGCGTCAAGCACGCCATTTTGGGCAGGATCCAGGACGATGATGTCCCATTTGCCCAAGACGACTGCTTCCTGCTGGGTTGGTGGTGTTGCAAAGCTGCCAAGATATACACCGAATGTTTTGGGGTCCTGTTCACTGCGCGCGTCGGCAGAGATCGATTGTCCCTTGCTCTTCGAGCCATCCAGGAATTTGGCGACGCACGGCGGCACTTTTCGTACTCGCTCTTGCAGAGCCTTACGCCTCGAGTAGACTTTGATAAGCAATATCGCAGAGAGATATAGTACACCAGACAGGATGCCAAAGAGCGCGAGCCCAGCAAGTATCTGCCGAGTGTCAGCACATGCATTTCTATCTCTTTATCAACCTACTCACGGTATCAAACCAACTGCCAGTCATCACGTGCCAGCCAACGGCTGACAGTCCTATGTACTCGGCCCTCATCGCGAGCAGTGGCGACGGTACAGTCTCATCTACTGCCGTGCTGCTGCTGCCACACAAGAGATGTACAGACGGCAGCACTAGCAGAGCGAATGCGAGTCCTAGCTGCTCGTGCTCGTGCCTGTCAAGGAAAACGCGTAATGCAGAGCTTGTCCGCTTCCCACCTGAGCTCAATTGCTCGGCCGCCGCTCCTGACATTGCCAGTCGATCATGCTCAGTCGCAGCTCGTCCATCGTTGCATCATACAATGCCGAGCGTCGCCAATAGCTCCTGTGAAACGCAGACGCGTTGAACGATGGTCTCATCGAACGAATCGAGCAAATCGAGTTTGATCCACTTTCAGCGTATAGATCCCGCCATTCGAATGCGACTAAACTCGTATTACGAATGATCTGGACTACTGTCGTGTGCATGTCGGGCAATGGTCATCGAGTGGTGTCCAGTGGCACTGCCTGAGTTTAATGTTCTTCCGGAGCTCCCGAGCTGTGGGTCGCAGGTCAATGCATGCTACTGGCTTTGTGCTAATCGCCTCGTTCGAGATGTTCCTTTTCTCGGATACTCACGATCCTCGATTCGTAGACTAGATCATCCTGTGTCTGGTTCGAAGATTGACCATTGAGTTATTGTCAAGCGCACGCAAGTTGATGCGCGAAGATGATCTTGGCCTGTAAGAACTCCGTAGCTCTCTCTCGGAGTCATGTGAGTCTATACGTCGAGACGTGCATGTCTTGTTTCGCTCCTGTTTCCTAAGTAGGTTGTTTTACGCCTGGTCGAAGAAGAATTCCAGCACAGCACATACCCGAATCTTGCTCGAAATGCAGTCTCCGCAACATTTGCTGTCCAGACAGAAGAAGAGGTCCAAGGCTCTGTGGTGTTGCCTTGTAGCGGTAATATTGGCGATTCTGATTTTGATCATCGTGCCAACGGCGGTGGTGCTGTCCAGGAAAAATCGCAATTATCCAGATGGTCTTCCTGCCAAGGTGTTGCTTCCTCTGTATGAGTTTCCGGAGGACAGTGCCTGGGAGCCTCTGTACTCCGCGTGAGTAATATCAGTATAATATGATGCCATAGCCGATGGAGTCTGATGATTTGTAGCATCGAATCGAACTCTGACTTGGACTTCATCGTGATAATCAATCCAGATAGCGGACCTGGAGGGATGAGCACAGCGCCTGGCGCCGAGTTCTCTCCAGGAATACAGAAGCTCAACAACTACACGAATGTGCAGACAGTGGGCTATGTCCGTGAGTTTGACGCGTGAAATTGCTTGCGGCGCGTGTACTGAGCATGGACGCAGGTACGGGCTATGGCACTCGACCCGTGATGGAGATTGTGCAGGACATTGAAACGTACGCTCAATGGGCTAATGTCCATTCGAGTCTGGCGATGCACGGCATCTTTTTCGATGAGGCAGCGTACGAGTATTCGCCAGAAAATGTCGAGCATCTGTACACCATCAACCAGTTTGCCAAGAACTCGACAGGCATTCGCGAACCTCGCACGGTCAGTGTCTCACCCTTTTCTGCCCCGATCACCAACGCAACATCCACTCATCTCATCGCAGGTCATCCATAATCCGGGCATTTTGCCTGATACACGCCTGAACACCAACAACACCGATATCACCGTGACCTTTGAGCAGTCGCTGAAGGAGTTCCACAAGATGCACGCGTCACTGAAGGAATCGCCCTTCAACCGGACTTCCAGCGCGTTTATTGTGCACTCCGCAGGCTCCGCGGATCTGAAGCAGTTCGTGCCTGAGCTGAGCTACCACGCTGGATATTTGTTCGTGACGAGCAACAAGAAGGATTACTATAGCAGCTTTGGGAAGAATTGGCAGAAGTTTGTCGATGTCGTGCCCACGAACGCAAGCGCAGCCACGCGGTAGGAGGCTGATGCCGATCGTGGATGTTAGTGGCTCCTAGTGGCTGGAAATAGCCTTAGCTACTTCCTCCTCATCGAACTTAGACAATGACAACAACAATCTCATAACACAGCATACCGCACCTCTGACAGGCATTCTGAAGCCGCCATGGGTCTCTTCTCGAGATTCAAGAGGTCTGGAAGCACCAAGTCGCCAAAGTCCACCTGCATCGTCCCCTTGTACATTTATCCTACGAACTCTGCGACATGGCAGCCACTTTATGACGCGTGAGATTACGGACGCAGACAGCTTGCACATTCACGCTGACTGGCTTGCTTAGAATCGACGAGAATCCATTACTCGACTTCGTTGTCATTGTCAACCCCAACAGCGGCCCAGGCGAATCACCATGGTGGCCCAACCTGGACTATCTGCGCGAAGTACCAAAGCTCAATGCAAGACCCAACTGCACCACACTCGGCTATGTTAGGACTGACTACTGCAATCGAGACGTCAGCGAAGTTTTGGAAGACATTCGACGTTATGCGAAGTGGCCACATGATTTTGGCGTGAAAGGTCTGCACGTCTCGGGCATATTCTTTGACGAAACACCCAACGAATCTTCACAATTCAAGACCACATTCTTGCAAAAGATCAACCATGATGTAAAGTCCGCCGATGGTATATTCGGCAGCAAATTGGTGCGACCTCATACCTTATAGAAATGGACCTCGGCTTCAGACTTACATGCTTTGTAGATCGTTCACAACCCTGGCACGCTACCAGACTCTCAACTCACCAGCAAACGGCCAGATAGCACAGCCGTGTTCGAAAATTCCTATGCACGACTTATGGGATCTGATCGCACTGAGGACAACGACTTGATCGAATACTCTCGGCAACACGCTTGCTACATGGTGCACTCGGTGCCGATAGATCGGGTCAAGGATGTCACGCACGAGGTTCGGAAGCGAGCACAATATGTCTTCGTCACAGACTCCAACGAGCGGTTCTACGAGCAATTCGGCGCCGGTTTCAAGGACTTCATCGATGCCATGTCGACCGATTGAACGACCGCTGGAGCACGAGCATG
>JAASLH010000153.1:0-26447 GCA_013365245.1 Cercospora brassicicola
AAATTCGATCGATCACTTCTTCATTTCCCATGCCAGACCATCGCCAAGTCTACTTCCCTTGCCTTTGCCATCCCTTTTCTTCTGGGCCATATCTTCGTCACTGGACAAGTCCGCGGCTGCTCTTCCCAGAATTGAGCGCATCTCGGCAAATAAAACAGAACCACTTCCTTCCATCAGACAGTGGAGGAGCAGTAGTAAAGCTGTGATACAACTGTCGACTACCAAATTCGGGTCTCGAGGTGGCACATGATGACCTACTAGACACAGTGTAAGTGGAACAATCCACCACCTGCATAGCATACATCTCCATCGCAGTGAAGCATTTCTTCGGTCGCTGGGTCTGCGCAATCGTCCTTGCAGAGGCCGGTGTCGTAGACACTGCCATCCGGATCAGGGTTATCGTTCCGACGACTGAGCCAGTGTGGCTTTGGGCGGAGATTGTGGCTGGTGCGCAAAGCAGGTACTCCTCGGCCAATGGATCTGTTGCTGTTCTCCCGCACTAGTGCTGGAACTGGCGAGTCTTCGTCGGGGTTCAGAGTAGCATTGTCAGATATGCCTGCGGCAAGGATACGTCGCGAGGGTGGCAGCTTCTTCGAAGATGGCGTATAATCTTCGTCAGTAGGATCGTCGACAACATTAAGAAACCTGCTTGGAAGACGCGGCGAAACTTCTCGAGTGATTAAAGTGTGCTTCGGGACCGTACTGCCACGTCGCAAGCCTGCTGAAAAGTATTCTGTGTGGTCATAGATCACAACGTTTTCGTCCATTGTCTCTCTGCGAGCTGGTCTGACTTTCTTGGCTTTTGGCGTCTCTGCAAGCATTGAGCTTGCAAATTCCCTCTTGTCCTCCTCTTGAGAGGTCATTTCGATCTGTTGTAAGACTCATCAAGACGAAAGTTGGTCAAGTAGCAGCATCGCTGTGATATATGACAGCAACGTTTGCTGTCAGCAACAGTAGGAGGATTGTTGACGAGTTTGCCATGTTATGGTGTGGTCAACCCTCGCCCAAATGGTGCTGCCAAAGACCGGGGCGAGAGCTGTCCATAAGTAGTCGACATGTCCATGAATGGCGAAAGCAACACGATGCAGTCTTATAATGCGTCCGAGCTAGTTTGTTGTGCACGGTGATGCTCTATATGTCTGCATTTGTGAACGGGCTGCGCCATGCACTCTCACGCATCGTAGGGTGTACAGCTGCCAAGCTGCGATCGACCTATTGTGAGATCCAGTAGAGCTCTCAATTTCCTCGCAACGCATACTGGTGCGTTGAATGAGTAGATCGGAGCCCAGTCGTGGTCGGTCTGATCAATGAGAAGGCACGACCACCGTCCAACAGCGAGCATGCCACGACACAATACACATTGGCGGTGACTAGGACGACACTTGCGTCGGAGTTTCCACTTGTGCAAGACCATGGCGGCACATTTCCTATCGCCACGGAAACAATCGTTCCCCGATGTTTTCGATAGCCTTGAAGGTTGTGGGGTCGCAGCTAGGAGGTGAATAAACAGTATGGCTGCAGATGTCAACCAAGAAAGTGTGAACCAAGAAGAGACGACCAAAGGATCACTCGGATGCGCGAAAGAATTCGGGACTTGGTACTCACCTGCCGGTCCTGTTGATCGATCATAGCGCACTGCGAAGCCCATCCGGAGACGGGTGGAGGATAGAAGATGAGTCCATGTGAATTCCTACACCACGGCGACTCCCACGACTGAACCATTGAGCTCGAAATCTGTGTTACTCTCCTGATCTTCATTTGCGATCGTAGTCGGTGAGATCATCATCATTGATCACCACGAATTCGAGGGCTTGAAGTTGGAAGCGAGTTTGTGGCGCGGGGCCGGCGTCGAGACATCCGCTTCCTGCACAGCTGACTCGGTGACGTTCGTGGAGTGAGGCACAGCCAAATGTCTTGCGCAGTGCTTTCCAAGAAGAGTCTTCGTATGTTGATACTTGCCTTCTGCATTTGTGCCTCTTTTGAAGCTGTCATGTGCGCAGTTGTGACTCTGTGCGCGAGCCATGGGACTGACGACCGGACTGACCTCAAAATCGCAGTAGCATGCGATCGCACGAAATCGATACAGCACTCGGAAGGCAGACTGTCGGCGAGCTACGAGGCATACTGTGCACAATTGCAGGTTGGAATTGCTTCCCCGATCTGATCGGGCGCTGGAAAGAAGCCACATGATCCTACTGCTGGTAAGTCGTAAGCCACTTCATTGCGCAAGGCGCTACTTGTATTTCTTGCGTTAGCTCGTCTACTTGGCATATTAGGCGCTGGTCAGTCCCGAGTGGTGGCCTAGCTGCGTACACTGCGCTTGCTACGTGGGCCGTGGATTGGAAGGCCTGTTGTCAGAATTGATCGCCTGGCGAAGACCAACAACCCGCCAAGGTATGCAAGTGCTCCCGACGGGGCGGCACAAGCTGTCGAGATGCTGGAGTACTTTTTCACGCCGCACAGCTGCAGAAAGCTTCCTCGTCACGGGGTCCAACCGGGGCCCTTTACATGGCTGTGAAGGAGGTAATGAGGCGGAGACCCCGAGCAGATTGGCTGAAGGTGGCGGTAGCCACCAGATGAGATT
This sequence comes from Cercospora brassicicola, assembly GCA_013365245.1. Classification (NCBI taxonomy): domain Eukaryota; kingdom Fungi; phylum Ascomycota; class Dothideomycetes; order Mycosphaerellales; family Mycosphaerellaceae; genus Cercospora; species Cercospora brassicicola. The sequence goes on from JAASLH010000153.1 coordinate 2,585, forward strand.
GCCTGAGTGAGTGGACGAGGTGTGGTTGGCGGGCAGCGTTCTGCACGGCTTCAACAAACTTGCTTCGCTGGCTGCTGATGCTCGGCACCGAAAAGCGGATGTCACCAGCAGTTGGGCAGATGCGCAAGATCAGAGCAACAGCTTGGCCGGCCGCGCGCAGCATGCAAAATCATGACACCAGTCGACCTAGGGCTTTTCCTGTGCCGTCGTACAATTCGTACTCACTGGTCATGCAGTCCTCGAGCGGAGGCCGCGGGGCGCTCACGGTGGAGCGACGCCGCCGCAGCGCTTTGCGGCCGCATCGCCATTCTGCTGCTGTATTGCTTCTTGGGGCAAGTGTGGACTCAGCAGTCCCAGAGCCGCGAGTCGTCGGCGGCACTTGTGTCTTCCACCTCGTCGTAGCTTTTCGCGGTCGATGCTGGCTTTCCCTCCGTGCCTATTGCAGACAGGCGGAGGCGCGTAAGCGAAGCGGCGGTACCAGAGGTAGGGAGGAGGTACCAGTTCGTGATACGTGCCGGAATAGGAGCTTGTGCCGCGCTATGGTGTGCATGAAAGGGTTATGTCAGCGTCCCAGGCTCTGGTGTAAGTCAAGCCGCGCTGCACATTGGCTGCAGTAGTGCAGAAGGAGGATGGAGGAAGCCGAAGGGCGGAAAAGGCAAAATGCGCGGGCGCGCTGTCATCACCGCCGCTGCTTGCAAGACCAACCAAGGGAAGGGTGCGCCAAATCGCCGTGGTGCCTTCGAGGTGAACCTGGCAATGGTTCTGCTGTTGCTGGCCAGACCTGTACTGGGGGTGATGAAACACAGGATCGGATTGCGATACGAGTCGGACGCTTGACGGCGCACCACCGCCATTCCTGATGCGCAACAGACAAGCGAACGTGCAGCACTTTAGCTCGGAGAGTTCGACGACGGTGATCCTCCCGACAGAAGAGGCACAGGAGCTGCAGGACGATCACCCGCCGTTTGGCGGACTGCCGCTGGCGTCCAGGAGCAGTTGGCGCATCCTGGGAGTCGTCTCTGACGTTCAACCCTGCTAGAACTTGCCGGTGTAAGACGGACTTCACATCTCCATTTCCCTCCTGGCCCGGGTCTACGAATACTCCTGCTGCTGTCGTGCGAGCACCGAGCTGTGGTGGTTCATTGTCCTTCTTTCACAGGCGCAGGCCGAGGAGGTTTGAGTGTGGTTGTGCCACAGACGCTGTGCGACATTACGATTATCGAGGGGCCATTTGTCACCGACCGGAGCGAGTGGTGCAAGGAGACAGAGGGCATCTACCTCTGACACACAAGAAGCGCAAACCGGAATCTCCCTTGGGCTACTCACGCGCGCTGGACGACCTGCCGATGATGCTAAGAGATGGTCGAACAAGACTTGGCCTATCTGTTGGAACTGCTGAAGGTGGATGTGGAGACAGAAGATGAGCTGGATGAGCGTTTGAAGGCAGACGCGAAAGAACTTGGGCTGGACATTGAAGCGGAGCATGTGGCAGACATCAAGCAGCCATTTAGGACATATTGCTCGGACGACTCTCGTCGGTCTGAATCCATCGATTCACGGACCTCCTACTCGACGGGCCTAGTCTCGACCTTCTCGGAGGCCTCCAAGGATTATCTCTCTCACGAGGGACACCAACGGCATTCTCGCGCATCGCTATCGTTCAGAGACTACGACAGTTTCATCTCACGCGGAGTGCCGGATGGGCCCAAGTCACTGTCTTTCTCGCCAGCATCGTCAACTCGTCAATCATTGTTCCTGCCACTTTCACAACCTGCGTCGCCAGATCTGTCACCGAGAAGGCATCTCCGCAAGCTTCGTGGCATTAATCTGTTACGTCGCCATCGATCGAACTCTCTCGCCGCAGGCGGAAACAAGTGCCCCCACTGCCCGGATGACCCGTTGAATCAGAGGCGTGCTGTCCACCGACTGACATGCGGTCATCGTCTGTGCACGCAGGCATTGCGCAATACTGTCAAGACAGCGATAGAGTCCGAGACAGGAGCGGTTCCGAGCTGTTGCGGGAGGCCTGTGCCAGGCAGCCTGGTGGAACGTGTGATGACGCAAGAAGAACAGAGCGCATTGCTGGTAAAGCTAGAGCAATGGGACGACGCGCTGTCGATGAGCCCATCGATGAGTAGCTCGCGTCGCAACTCTGTCCATACCGCGGCTGCCATCAGATGTGGCGATCGCGATAGCCACACACTATCCGACGATGCTAGCATTGCGCCACTGTCTTTGGAGGCCCATGAATATTTCAACCAAGCGATAGCTCGTGAAGACTACAAGCTTCTTCATCTTGGACAGACAGAGCAAAGGGATCGCTTGCTGGGCTGGGCATCAAAGCAAGGTGAGGAACTTCTAGCCAAACACGAGACGCTGCGACAGACTATGCTTTCCACGCACGAGGCAGCAGTCGAAGAGATGCAGGAGCAGCATGCATTCGCCACAAGTGATGCGGAAGACAAGCAAGTCAAGGCAGAGTCTGATTTGAGGGAGGCTCAGGAGAAAGAACGACGCGACAATGCGACCGCCTTAAAGCACATGGAAGCGTACTGCGCCGGAACGTACAGTACTGGTGAAGCACATGATCGGACTGTCACAGAGCAAGACCTTGCTGAATTAGAGAAGGCGAGGTGGCACAGAGACTCGATGCAAGTCAGGCACGAAAGTGCAATCAACGTCTTGCGCGGTGAGCAAAGTAGAAGGCTTCGGCTTCGAGCGTCACGGCAAGACAGAGCACTTCAGGTGTGTATCTGCGTCCGATCCGGCATTGTACTTTTGCTGACATATTCTAGGATCTGAAGCGCCAGCAACGGAAAGCGGAGCTTGAGCTGGAGCGATTGTGCAATGGCGAACTCGCGAAACTCAACGACACACTCGAACAAAAGCGAAGAAAGATCCGCTGGAGATGGGAGCTCCAGATGGCCATCTTGGCTAAGAAGATCGAGGCCGAAACTGGTAACCATCTCGACTGCCGTTTGCCTACTGCAGACTGGCATCGTGATGGCATCAAACCCAATCTAGGATGTCTCAGCACACCCAGGACCCTTGACGCAGGTGACTCCTTTCACATGCTTGAGCGACATGACTCCACTACGACGCAGACCGGGGTTGTCTTGCATGACCCGAGCGCAAAGCTGCCCCCTTCTGTCCTGCCGACGCTGATGATGCAGGAGTTCAAGATCGGCGGTTGGTGAGGAGGAGCCGCAACAAGCAGATGTAAGGAGATTTGAGCAATCCTGGGACGCTTGGACGGCGGGAGGCCCTATTATTATGAACGATGTACGACTGGCATATGGAACGTGGCATATGATGTGGAACGATTACGACGCATAGCGTTCAGATTTCGATACCGCGTGTAGGCTTGAGAGCACAGCGCATGGCATATGTAAGATTAAGTAGAAGGAAGTAATGAGAAACCTCCTCTATCCCTTCAGGTCATCCCGGCCGTCGCAGAGAATTTCTATCAACTTAGCACGTCGGACTAGTAAGAAAAGCTTAAATCGTGGTATAGACCCACTTTGAGGCAGTTGCCTTGGTCGCCGCGCCAACCGGCCCGCCAAGCGAGCTGACACTTCTTCGACTGCAGCCCGCACAGCACAGCATGTCGCGACAACGACAGTGAAAGTACAGCACCCTCCTGGACATGGCGCAGTACGAGAGCCTGGTGGCGGAAGTCGACAGAATCACCTCATCGCCATACCCGAGTCAGCTCAGGACGCTACATCGCATCACCGAGAAATGCAGCGATGCCGACATTGCGCAATGGGCCGCTGCGAAACCCTGCCTGATCGAAACACTTGCATCTTGCCTTCTTGAAGGACTACAGCAGTGGACATATGTTCTGGATATCATCACGAAATTCTCATTCAATGCGGCGTGTCGGAACGCGCTCTTGCGGCAGGAGCCAACTTTGCTACACAGCGCAGTAGCTCGTGCGATTACGTCTGGCAAGGACAATTCGAAATGTTTCAGAGCGAGCGTTGCGTTGCTCTCGCTGCCATTGCCGGATACAGTGGCGTTGCCAGCCGAAGCGCAGACACTATTTGTTCAGCTCGTTGAAGAAGCTGCGAAGAGGCCATGTCCAACCACTATTCAACCCATATACCTCATTCTCTCTGGGACTGGGAGTCTACTGCTCGGAGTTCTCAGCAGCGAGACGATGTCGCGATTTGAAGACCAAATTCTGGAGATTCTGAAGAATAGCTCTAGCACGCCTGACGGCTGCTTGAGTTTGTACTGCTTGTCTATCATGAACTTGGTTTGTGCATCTACGGACCCGGAATTCCGCTTGACGTCGAGCTCGTACAATACACAAGACTTTCTGGCAAGCACGCCTGTATCTTCACGCTGGAAGTCGGAGGCCATGCAGCAATTTTTCACTGGGACGAAGGCTCAGAAGAGCATTCAATTGGTGGTTTTATCAGCATATCTGGCAGCAAAGGCCACCCCGAACGACTGTACGCCTGAAAAGGTCAAGGCGTTGGTACTGGCGAACGAGATCATTGCGGCTATACCTTTGGACATCCGGAAAATCTGGGCTATGGCGAATACTGGAATGGTTCGCAAGTTGCAGGAACGACTTTGTGCTGGAGACATTGAGCACCGCATCAAGACACTGGCCCTGCGTTTCGTTGGAAAGCTGTGCGAGCTGGATAGTTTACCACATCCTGTTCTGGAGAGCTTGGAGTTGACGTTTCTGGAACCGGAGCAGCTGCACCAGATACACACTTTGTGTCCGCATATCGACGACAGCGCCTTATTCTCTGGAGTGCTGACAAGAGCACCGATTGGTATTCTACTTGACAACGCTATCGAGTTCGCGACTCGAATAGACTCTGCAGCTCTCGCAGCAGGTGCGGATGCAGTGACCAAGACTATTGCAGATACAGAGGCGATTGTCAGCTGCCAAAGAATTACCAGTCATCAGATCGTGGAAGCACTAGGTGACTCTCGATTTCTGCAGAAGTTGCAGAGCCTGCATGAACTTCTGTACGAGGCTGAGCCTCGCCATGACCAAAGCGGAGGCTGGTGCCACAAAGCATTGCGAAGAGCTCGATCAAGATTAGCACACCAGATCAGCAACCTACTGTTGCGAGCATCGCAAGGCGCATCATTCAGTGCTCCTGCCATGACGGTCTTGCTCAATTTGCATGCACTTTCAGCTCGTGGCGATGTCGACTGCATGCACAGACGCCAAAATGACAGAGAAGCTGTGAGTTTGGAAGGCTTGGACCTGTCAGAGGATTCAGATGCCCAATTTGACTGGAGAGAGGCGGTGGATACTCACTTCAAGGCGCGAGCAAATGTGGAGCAGGACGCGGTGAAGCGCTTATTCGCAAAGGCTTGTGCGAACCTCGAAGCTCGATGTGAGAATGTCGAGAAGCCATTGCGAGAAGAACAGGAGAAAGTGCGCATACTTGAAGAACACAATACAGCTCTCACAAGCGCTTTCGAAGAGATTGAGGCGAAGTATGTCGACTCACTGTCGCAAGTCAGATCACTCGAAGAAGAGGAGCAGACAAGGGCCAACGACCTTCGAGATGCATTGAGACAAAATGCCGAACTCCTTGAGCGAATTTCCAGTCTGGAGGAAACACTTCGACGATCGCAAGTGGAAGCTCAACAACAGCTGGCCGAAATGAAAACTGCCAAGCAGACGGCTGAACTGGATGCTGCAGCACATGTAGCCTCGAAGCAAGAGGCATTGGAAGATGCCGAAGAGGAGGTCACGAAGTGGAAGTCAAAATACAACGAGCTCGTAGCGAAGGTCTCGAACTTTGAGCTTGGTCTCGACGAGGCCGAGACTGAGCGGGAACAGCTTCAAGAACGCCTGTCGAGCAGCGATCGTCGTGTGGTCGAGCTTGAACGTGAAGTCAGCGGGATGGGAGCCCAGATCAACAGCCTGAAGACTACAAACAAAAATCTTGAAGAGCAGCTTCGATCAACGAGCAGTGATGATGCAGAGAAGCTTCGTCTGCTGTCTGAACTCAGAGAAGACTTAAGATTGTGCCAGACAGAGCGTGACGAGATCAGGGCAGAACTCGAACATGAGACCCAGAAGCTGTATGCTGCGGTGGAACAGAAAGAACGCGAGCGAGCCAACCTGGCGGAGGAATTGCAGGCAACAAGCGACAAGTTGCACCGAGAGCTCGCAGAAGCGCAGCTGGAATGCAGCGATCTCGCCGAATCCAAGGCGGCCGAGATCGAAAACCGCGATACGAAGATATCGGATCTGAAGAAGAGAGTCGAAAGATATCAGCGCAAATGTCAGGAGAGAGACCAACAGATCGCCGAAGCAGAGTCGATGCGTGCCAACTTGATGGCGGCAATGGGCATCAACAAGAGCCAATCTCGTGGCAGCTTGCCGCATCGCTCGCGAGAGTCTATGGCGCAGCAAACTCAGACACAGCCCGACGATTACTCACATATCTCTGCCGAAGACATGGACCTGTCAATCTCGAACATCGATCAATCTTCAATCTGGAATCGAGACTCATCGCAAGAAGACAAAAGCGGTCCCACGCCTAAGAGGCAGAAACCGCGAAAGTCTTTGTCGTTTGCCGCGCCGTTGACGACGACTGCGAAACCACGAGCGAGTGTAGGCGGCGGAAGATTGACGAGGTCAAGCACGGGCGTGAGACAAAGTATGGGTCGACAGCCACTTGCTGGGACGAATGGCAATCGAGGCTCGCTGAAGCCTTTTAAAACTCCTTCGAAAGAAGCAGCCAGCGGCGCTGTGGATGGGGCAGAAGAGGAGTCGACGTTTGAAGGGAGTGAGCTTTTCACTGGTACGCAAGGTGGACAGATGCTGGATTTGCAGGCTGCTTTTGAGGAGAACTCTTGAGCTTGAAGGTGTTTGGATCAGTAACTTTTGACGATGGTACGTTATGTTGCATTGGAGCAAACGCTGGGGACAGAATTCCAGACAGAAGGAGAACCAGGACTTCGGATCTTACGCAGGTGTGAAGACAGTCTGTTCCTGTCGCCACTGTCCCTGACGCGAATGTTCGAAGGAGAATATGCGCCTTGCGCTGTGGATTGAGAACTGCGATTCGAAACTTCCAATACACATGCTCACAATCATCCAGATTCCAGTTGCAATGAAAATGATCGAGAGCAACAACTTTGTGCGATGCGCATGGCCACATGCGAATCACGATCCATGTGTTTTGTTTACACACTCTCCATGTCTTGCGCATGCTCAGCAATGCAGAATTCTGTCCACATTCCCCCTTGCGTCCCCAGCCCTGTGGACCCCATGGAGAAACTTCCCAAGTCTGATAGGCTCAGGAGCTCCCTCTGTCCCTCAAGGAACCACTCACGTACGAGCAATGCGTAGAATCCTATGCAGGTCATCGAGCTGCGGCCAAGTTGAAAGTCTCGATCGCAAGCTTTCTTCACACCCACTTGTGTGGCTGACCTTTTGCTCTCTCCTCACCTCACCTGGTGCTTGGGACTCCCTGGCTTTCTGTTGACGGGTACATTCCACCCTCACGTCCGTCCCAGTGGCGTTCCTCTGAGTTGGAATATCAGGATGTAGATCGTCGCGCTTTCTGAGTAGGTTGTTGTGTTCCTCTTCGATCGTGTCTATTTCGCTTGCTCTAACGAGGTCGACCACATATGGCGACCATGGGATCATATTCAGAAGACCTCCAACTCTTGACGCAGGACTCTACGACGCAGCCCGCACGAGTTGACTCTCGACGTGAAAGCGCGCGGCCGTCGTCAACGATGAACAATGAACGTGCTTTGCGACCTAAGTCGTTGAAGGTCGCTTCGAAGCAGAGTGGGAAAATGAAGAGTGCTAGCGGAAACACATCAAATTCACAAAAAGAGAACGTAGATTCGTACAGCAGAACTCAATCGCTACGGACCTACGACAGTCCAACAATGTCATGTACTTCCAAGTTCTCAGCAGGACAGCAACAACAACAACAACAACAAGACCGCCATAACAAAACTTCGCCGTCTCCTCGACAATCCGAAATTTCAATAGGAATATTAGATTACTACATGCGAGGGCCCTCTCCTGGAATCGCAAGCCCTGTGCTTCAACCACCTCCGACCCCAAAACTTGATCCTGCAATCGAGCAATTCGATTTTGGATTACAAGCGACTCCACCACCATGCACAAATCTACCTTCTTCCAAGTCAACAGCCATCGTGCTACCAAGAACACGCCCTCGAGCCGCAACAAAAAACCAAGCTGATCAACAACCTTTAATCCCCATCTCGCCACCATCTACTCAGCCTTCTAGACCTTCGGCGACATTGACAAGAGGTTACACTTTGTTTCCCGTAATCCGAGACGTCACGCCTCCGCGTCGACAACCACTTCCTACACTCCATTCTGAGAATTTCCCTCTGCCTTTGACACTGAAAGATCTGAGTTCGCCTCCCACAAGTCTAGCGAGCAGCAGTGTCAACTCCCCACCAGAAACGACATATCGTCCACGAAAAGAGAGCATTTCATCATCGATCCGAACACGAAATGATAGTATCAATTCCTTTCAAGCACGATTGGCAAATCGCCAACGAAAACCTAGTGTTCCGCTTAGGATTTTGCCATCGCCTTCAGCATTCAACATGAGCTCGCCACCGAGCTCACACGCGAATGGTGGCAGTGCGAGGAGTAGTCGATGCACCACGACATCTTCATCTTCAACTACTACTGCTGCATACACTTCCCCGACATCAATTTACTCCAGCAACGAGAGATATAAATCCCGCTGGTCAGATGAGACGACTACGACAGGAACGACGATTACTTCTCCTTCATTTGCTCCGACGCCTGATCCGAGGAATTCTTTTGGGTCGTTGTTGAGGAGGGATAGTATTTGTGGTGGGAATGGTAGTGGTGGTGGTGGGGTGCAGTATCCGGCTTGTTTCTTTGAGGATGATGATGATGGGTTGGATGAGGCGGCGCCGTTGAGGAGGAAGTTGGTTTGGAAGAAGGGGTCTTCGATTGGTGGGGGGCGGGGGACAATGATTTTGGGTGGTGATGGGAAGGGGATTAGGGAGATTGAGGAGGTTGAGAGGGAGAGGAAGGGGAGGGGAGGGTGGTGGAGGGGGTGGTTGTGTGGGTGTGCTGGGAGGTAGTGAAGTAGAATGGTATGAAGTTCAGCTATGTTCTTGACATTTCGTGCTGTACGGAGTTTATTGGACAGTTTATGTGCGGTGTCGATGTTGAACCTCGAACCGAGAGGGCCAGATTGTTACCTTGTGTTGGCTGCTATTGTTTGACAGTCTTGTCGAGACTCGTGCGTTGTCCTTTCCCATGAAGGCTCTGCAGAGACATATTCAATACAGCAAACGTGCGAAGCTCAGCACCTGGCAAACGAGCCGGGTCGGCGGAGTGCAGAGAGCTCAGTCCGGTGAGATCTGCGATCTGTCCTCCCAGCTGGTCGAGTGCAAGGGGAGCTTCTCGATTTTCCGCTGAGCTGTGAGCGAGCATAGGCAGAGCTGCGAGGTTATCGGCAGAAGCAGTAGCACCAAAGGTCACATGGGAATCCCACCACGAAAATGACCGAGATGGACTAGATCCCATGCTTCAGACGGCTGTCAGACTGCGAAGTTTCGTTCACATCTCGAAACTAAGAAGAAAGATGGCTGGAATTGTGAGAGAACGCGTAGTGAAAGCATTAACGCGTCGTGATTGCTGGCTGGTTGAACCTGGCCTTGGCAGCGCGGGAGACGGACACAGCTCCGTTTTCGGTGGCTTGCGATTGCATCATAGTTGCCGCACGCGTGCCTTCCGTCAGACGCTCCTCACACTGGCTCCTGCCTCTCCTCACATGGACGCCTGTTCCTTGTCCGTTTGGCGATGCTGGGAATGATGTAGCCAGTGTGACCTCGGCACGTCGCAGTCAGCCCTCGTGGTTCCCATCTGCAGCGCGAATAAGCCCCGTTCCATTTTCGTCTTTTCAGCCTCTCCAGCAAGGAGGATTCTGGTGCTTCTGCTCCTCCTGCACACAGCTGTGGAGTGACGAGGCGCCCAAAGTCAATCTATGCACGCTCAGGCGCTAGCTCACGAGATCGCACCGATCGCCTTGTCAAGTCGTTTGCCCGCGTGCACATTGGATCGCGCCGCCAGAGCCAAAGAAAGTTTGTTGGGCCGGCGTGCGACTGACTGACGACAGGGAAGAAAGAATCACACCCGCACCCTGGAATCGCTTACCTGCTCTGCCTTGTCGTGCACTCTACATTCACACACACCATTTCTCGACGCTGCAGAGCATGTCGCTTAGCACCCGCCTCCTGCTCCACCGAACAACCTCATAATCGCCCGCTGTCGCCCCCCTGATGTAGAAGCCTACCTGCGAGTCACATCCCTCCTCACGTCGTGCCTCTGTCGCTCGCTGCCGCCGCCGCTGTTGTCCCTGTGTAACAGCCAGCCCGGCCAGCCATGCCGACGTTCAACAGAGCCCACTCGGGCATTCCACTGCTCCTGGAAGAGCGGAAACGAGACGATGGCAACTACCGCACCAGTTCCGAAGAAGGCCACGGCCTCATGGGCGAACGAACGTTATCGCAGGAGGAGGATCATGAGGAAAATGAAATCCCCGGCTACGACTCCGAGGGTGCTACTCTCTCCGCCATGGAGAGGAAGTACCGGATGGTGGACACCGAGATTGACTCTCATGGAATGGGCCGCTACCAATGGATCGTGTGGTCGTTGTGTGGTCTCGGATACCTGCTGGATTTGCTGTGGTCGCAGGCGTTCGGTCTGGTGCTGGGTCCCCTGCAACAAGAAATGGGCTTCTCAGACGAGGTCTCGGGCAGCATATCCGTGGCTTTCTCCACCGGCTTGACTGCCGGGGCCTTTTTCTGGGGTATCATGGGGGACGTGATCGGGAGAAGATGGGTCTTCAACTTGACCTGTCTCTTCAGCGGCGCTTTTGGTCTCGGACTTGGCTTTGTCACCGCCTACTGGCATTTCCTGGCGCTGGTCGTCGTCATTGGCTTCGGCATCGGAGGAAACATACCTGTCGATACCACCATCTGTCTAGAGTTCCTGCCTTCGAACCGACGCTTCCTTCTGGCTCTGCTGTCCATATTCCAGCCTATTGGTGTTGTTGGCACTAGCGCCATCGCCTACGCGTTCGTGCCCTCGCACTCCTGCTCACCAGACTTCAGCCGAGCCGATGCTTTGCCGTCCTGCAAGAACGTTGCCGAGGGCGTGGCTTGCTGTTCGTCGGCCCAGAACATGGGTTGGAGATATGTGTTATATACCATCGGAGGAGTAAATGTCCTCGTCTTCATCCTTCGGTGCTGTGTTATCAAGGTACAAGAGTCGCCTAAATTCCTGATCAGCCAAGGGAACGACGAAGCAGCAATCCGAGTTCTGCAAGCCGTGGCAAGGAAGAACGGCAAGGAGTGCACCTTGCGACTCCGTGACTTCGAACGTGCAGATACAGAAGACGAATCCGATGCCGTTTATGTTAAGAACAGGATGGAACTCACGGATAAGAACTACTGGAAAGGTGAAGTCAAGAAGGAACTCGGAAAGTACAAGAAGCTCTTTGACGGAAAGGAGATGTTCTTCATCACCATTCTCGTTTGGCTGACTTACATCTGTGACTTCTTCGGCTTCACTCTGGCAGGATACTACTTCCCCAAGATCATCGCCATCAAGAACAGCGAAATTGACGTTTCTTTGGAACAAACTTATCGCAATTATGTCGCGATCTATTCACCAGGAATCATCGGCGTCGTCCTCGGAGCCATGATGACTCGCATGGCAGGTCTGGGAAAGAAATGGACCATGACCATCTCTTCCGGCCTCATGGGTTTGTCGATTATCTTCTTCAGCATGACGAATTCACCTGCTTCGAATATTGGCCTCAACGCCATGGAATACTTCTTCCAAAGCATGTTCAATGCTGTGCTGTACGGGTTCACACCTGAGGTCTTCCCGGCGGAAATTCGAGGTACAGCCACTGGATTGGCCACAACGTGGGGCAGACTCTTTTCGATCCTGGCGCCTATCATCGCCCAGGCCATGCAGAAAGAAGAAGGTCTGAAAGATCCAGAGACGGTCAAGAAATTCTTATACATGGCAGGAGGTATTACGCTGGGCTGTGTGTTCACCACAGGCCTCTTACCTTCGAAGTTGAAGAAACGATGACGAGCGTTTGCGCATTTCTTGAGATTGAAAACAGGAATGAAGATGCGGAATATCTGTGATACCCCCTCTTGGTTACATGATTGACGTTGATGCTGATGAAATACGAGATGAGTTACGATGAAGCATCTTTACCATGGGGGTCATTTGTTTTTGTGGTCTTGTTTTCCAGCGTTGCATAGATGAAGAACAACAGCATACACGAGTGGACGAGATACGATGAGTAGGGAACATAGAAAGAAAGGAAGCGCTCATCTGTGGTGGCTCCTCGATGGATGAGTCTCGGAATGCATACTGCGATGGGTTGGGAGCGTTGCATTTTGATAGTCGAGTTAGGCAGAGCAGACCTATCATAGCGAACGAATGCGCGATCTACTAGCTGCATGTACGCAGCAAAAAAGAATGAGATTTCCATATTTCACATCACTTACCTGATACTTGCCTGACCGCAGATGAGAGCAAATTTGACCCCGCAGGCGATTTGCGTCCTAGTCTTCTGAAGCGCAAACTTCAAACAGTCGAAGGTTCTGTAGGATTTGCGAAAGAGAATGCATTGATGACGCCTCTGCTTGAGGACAGCGTTTGTTTCCACAGCGTTCCCAACATCTACGAACCTGATTACTCGCTCTCACCAGTGACGTAGGAAGCAAGGAAGCAAAATGCAATGAAACGATACAGCAGTGAAAGCATCGAAGCGATCATCATATATCTCATTATAAATTCCTCATCAGACTATAACGCTATAGCGTTCCTCCAAATGCACCTATGCTCAAGATTCCGTTCCCACGCTCGCTAATGCACACCAGGGTATCGTATCGTACTCGTAATGCACTCAAGCCACTCTATCATTCACCAAATCCCAAAACATGCATACACTAAACTCATTCTTCTCCTAAGGCGTCACAGCCCAAACTCCCCACGTCTCATCATCTCCACTCGCCCCAGGTTGTCCTAACATCCACGTTCCAAAAGGGTTTCCTTGATTGATATCCCCCATCCCTTGTCCCGTGAACCAACAATTCATTGGGCAAGTTCCATTCGCTCCTGCTGTGACGGAACAACTCACAAGTCCGAAAGCCGCTGCTGTTCCATCCGCTGATGCTAAGAGGTCTGTAGCAGAAACCATTTGCACATCAATATTATCGTATCCTTCTCCATCTGGTGAAATTATGTCGATAGATTCTGCGGCGAGGAGGGTGCCGTCGGAGGAGGCGAGAGGGCCGGACATGCCGGCTGGGAGGGAGAAGAGTTGGGCGGAGGAGGCGGGAATGGAGTCGAAGGCTATTGTGCCTGCTGCGTCTCGTTTCTGTATCTCGGAGGTTCGCTTTTTGTTCTTTTTGTCGTTCCAAGTTTGGAGGAAAGCGTAGTTGAGTTGGTCGTTTTGGATGTAGAAGGTTGGTTGTGCGGCGGGGCCGCCGAGGGTGTAGACTGTGGATTTGGGAGGCAATGTGCGAGTGAAGACGACCTGTGAGGAAGAAGAATGTTAGTATTTATGATTGTGCAAGCGATGGAAAGGGTTGGTGCTTACATTATTCAGAACCGTCGTCGTCGGCCCAGGAACGATTCTTGTCATCGTACTCATCATTGTCGAGGTGAAAGTACTCTGCACGTTGACCGTCTCTGCGACGATCTGTGTGACCGTCGCGACAGTGCTTGTTACCGTCGCTCTGATCGTATTCACGCTCGTGGTGAGAGTCGTTGTGGCGGTGTTGATGCTTGTAGCAGTAACGAATCTTGTAGAGGTGCTCGTGGAAGCACGAATTGAAGCACAGCTACATGCAGAACTCTGCCTGTAAGCGCTGGTGTATGAGGCCAGACAAGCGGGTTTGGCGACAGCTTGTCGTTCCATGAGCTCTTTTGCGAGTACGATATCATCGTCGCCAGATGCTTCGCGTTTCTCCTTTCTCGAAACGCCATTTCCTACTCGCATGATCGTGATCGCAGCGTCGGGGTTTGGAGGCGCAGCACATTTGGAGACCATTTGTGTGATATCTGGAGCTTGGAAAGTCGCTGTTCGTGTTGTTACAGTCCTGGTTGCAGTAGTTGTCCTCGTCGAGAAGGAGGTAGTCGTTTGTGTTGTCGAGACTGTCGCAGCAGCTATGGCGACATTCGTCTTCGTAGTCTGGCTCAATGTTCTGGTGACACTGATCGTGGTGGTGATTGTTGTAATGCCTGCAACTCTCACAGTGACGGTAGTTGTGGGCCTCACTGTGGCTGCTGTAACTGTTCGTGTCGTTGTAACTCGAGGTATCCGCAGGTAGGAAGAGCAGTAAGTCGTCAGTTGTGCCTGTCGACTAGAACCCGTACACCTGCTCGCCACAGTGCCGCAGAATGACATTTGTCTGGGTTGCAGTCCAGGAGGAGGTACGATAGCAGCACTGACTGCAGCCGCAGCAGCGAGGATGAGTGAACAGAACTTCATGGTGGCGAAGAAGGAAAATCTCCGACCCCTTCTGTGTATGCTGCGATGAAGAAGATGAGAAACAACAGAAACAACTCTCTCACAAAAACTGGGACGTGTACGCCTCCCAGGACATATATTCCAGCCCACGACTCAACGCCTCCGGACCAGAGCGAACATGCCAATCTACACACCACCCGGAAAGGGAAACAGCTCTCCACGTGTAGACTTTTCTCTCACGGGGTCACCGCAAAGGCGTACGCGTGAGGAAAGTGTACTTCAGCCATCATCCAGCCCAGACACCCTTGGCTAGACCGCATTCGAGCTGGCCTTCAGCCATGCAAGACATGAGGCTGAAGGACTTCTGCTAAAGCGGCTGTCGCATCAGAGAAGATTACCACAAGAGGAAAGGTTGCCTACCTTTGCCAGCTCGCCACGTGGATCTGGGCGCGAAGCATGAGAAAGTCAAAGTCGTTTCCAGCCAACGATGGAGCTTGGCGTTGCGCGCCTCTTGAGATCTGGACCAAACCTTGCGACTCGCTAAACGCAAGCCACCGCGCTCCACGAGAAGTGCTCATCAGCTCAGCCTTACCGTCGGTCCCGGTGAGACTTGGGCTGGATGGAGGACTTTGTAGTCCAGGGACGTCCTGCTGCTTACCTGTCTCCTTCTCAGACTGCACTTGCGAAGCCTCAGCGACGTAAGCTTCGGAACGGAACAAGAACGGTGCGACGCTTCTGCGGAGCACTCGAACGTCGCGCCGCACCAAAGATAATCCGCTTCCGACATTCCACTTCATCGGGTGTGCGTCTGGAAAGAGACAGCTGTTCACGCCTCGTTCTCTTTCCATTCGTCGCGGATTGAGAGGCTTCGAGTGCTGCTCCAAGTACTGCTTCGCCGCGGACAGCTCGACGTCCGGCATCGCACCTGGCCGGTTGGGCCACGCAGCGTAGTTCCAGAGCTTTTCGTCCTTGCGGCCGGCGCTGGGATGGAGGGAAGGCTTCATCATCCACGATGTCTGCTCGCTTGACCTGTCCCAGATGCTCTCTGCTGGGAGATGCGTCATTTCTGAGTGAATGAGAGGGTGGAGCAGAGAAAAAGGGTAGAACAGAAGCAGAGGGGCGAGTACCGACGTGCTGGCAAAAGGAACGAGGTACGAGGAGCTCAGTAAGGGCCGTAGCACAACTTGATTGTACTGAGCATGCAAGTCTGGTTGCACGTTGATCGTCAGGCTGCGACAGTGCCGGACCTCGCTGATAGCATGTTGCAAGGTCAAAGAATAGTGTTCGCTTCGCATCTTAACCGCACGTGGCATCTTGACCGAACGCCTGGGCCATGGGCTCCCGGGTCATCTCTCTCGTGCTCTGCCTCTCAAGCTTTTGGCAGGAAGACTGCTTACGGTGCTCTCTTTCGTCACGAAGGTTCAAGACCTAGAGGGTTAGGGCTCACGGGCTCAAGGCCGAAGGTTCAAGGCCTGGAGGCTTATTCTAGGGCTCACGGGCGTGGAGCGTTGTAATCTAATCGTTTACGTTGTACAGTTCCAAGCATATCCAAACCGTCGTGTCTGACTGTTGCGTGAACCCTAGGGCAAAGCTCGAGAGCTGTGTACAGTACAAGGACCTCCTCGATTGCAATGGAGAACTCCTCCAGCATTGGTATTCGTCTATTCTTGTCGCTGACCTCCTCGGTTGGCATGGAGAATGAACCACTGCAGCATATATGGCCCTCTGTCCTCGCCTCTTCAATTCCTTTCTCCCATCACACTTACATCCTACCAAACTGCAAACTCCAAGCCTCCTGTTATCTCTCAAATGAAGCTCGCCACCTTCACAACAACCGCCATACTCTTCTCCAGCCTCACCTACGGCTGGGTCGTTGGGACCAAATGCTGCAAGAACAATGTCGACAAATGCGTTGCCCAAGGCCACGATGGATGCGTTCACCTCGATCACGAATACTGCGTAGAAGAGGTCAACGACGCGAATCAACATTACCATTGCACAGACGAGTGCTCCGATAATACAAACATAGAATTTAATCACCTCAGCCTTTACAGAAAGGCTGATGGGTAAGTTAGAGAAAAAAAAACGAGCTTTGATGCGATGTATCTCAGGGGATTATGTTGACGATTTTTGATGTTTAGCTCATTCCCGCAGTGTATTTGCACTTCGTTCGATTCTAAGGAATCTGGTTGCTAAGATCGACTTGTTGGAAGAGCGTGGTGGTCGTTCTATGACTGACTTTTGTGTGGAACAAGGCATTCGTTGTTGTTATCACCACGTCAGCCTACCTGTATGTTATAATATATGTCATATCATTCAACTCTAGCTCTGCACTTGGGTCACAGACTAGACGTAAGGATGCGTGCAGGCCGCGACGCCGCATAACAAGACCATATAGCATTGGCCTGCGGATAAGTGCACAGTCTGATGACCAGATAGACTGATGATGAGCGCAATTCATCAAATGCCCAGTTTTGTGTGCACCATACTGTACTCATTACGTTCCTCGTGCACAATAAATTATGCTCTGCGCTGACGCATAGCGGCATCAGCACTAGGGGTCGATTGAGCGACAGTCATGACCCCAGGACCGTAGCGATGTGAATGAAAACCGGTCTGTTGCGGCGTATGGGTGAACGGGTGATGGGTCCGTTCCGGCCTATGGCTACCAAATGCAGACAGAGGTCAATTCTCCTTGAGATGCGAGAGTCATGCTAGCCAATGTGCTAGTCCGACTGTTCAGCGG
This sequence comes from Cercospora brassicicola, assembly GCA_013365245.1. Taxonomy (NCBI): domain Eukaryota; kingdom Fungi; phylum Ascomycota; class Dothideomycetes; order Mycosphaerellales; family Mycosphaerellaceae; genus Cercospora; species Cercospora brassicicola. The sequence continues at coordinate 19,859 of JAASLH010000153.1, forward strand.
TATCGCTGACGTTGCGGTAGCCACGGCCAAATCCAGATCTGGTGGTCTTCCGGAGGCTCATGATGCTATGGAGCCGAGCGATGGACGCAATAGTTCGACGTTAAAAGGATACTCTCAGAGAGGTATCGTCGCAGGCATAGAAGGCCGCATTGTTGATTGTTCAGAATACCGTCGATGATATATCAGACAGGGGGCTGAAGCAGTGATCATGGCATAGGAATGGCACACTGAGTACTGAACATAGACTAAATACCTCAGAATCAAAGTCACGGAACTCAGCAATCTACCTGATCGATTAGTGTGTCCTGTGTGGAGAAATCAATATTCAAGACAGGTGGTGTCAAGCGCTAGTGGTTTCAGGATTGCAGACTTAGTCACTTAGGGCAGGTTGCTTTACAGTACCGGCACCTCCTCGGTTGGCATGGGGAGCGCTCGCAGCATTGTATATCCGTCTACAGCCGCAGTATCGCACGCGAGGTACGGGAGATAGAGTAGGTCTCAACTTGTAAGCACATACCCATGATGGTGTATAGTCCAAACTAATTTTCTTTGATGCGTTCTCATTGGTAGACAGAGGTCTAGAAAGCATACCCAGGCGGCCGATTGGGTCGATACAGGACAAAACGCAACTCAGCATTGTCTTGTGGAAGGACCAAGCTTTCTATTTATTCGGGTAGGTCTTGTCTGCCGCTCCACACCTGCAGTACTAGGACTGTATTCCAGTCCCGTCGCTGACACCTCCTCGATTGGCATAAAGCACTCCCTGCAGCATTTATATCCGTCTGACTCTCGCCGCTGCAATTCTTTTTTCTCCCATCACACCTACATTTTTACCCGAACTGGAAAACCTCCCAGGCCTGTTGTCTCGGCACTATGAGGCTCGTCATCTTCACAACAAGCGCTCTACTCTTCTACTCTGGCCTCACATACGGATGGTCTGTTGGGGACAAATGCTGCCCTACAACTGTCCACTCATGCGTTTACAATCACTACGACGGATGTGTCAAAGCCGCGAACGATGAATCCTGCGTAGAAGAGAATAGCGACACCAATTGCCTCACCCAGTGCGCCAAGCATTCTGGCATAGAAGCTCGAGATCTTAGGACTTACAGAAGGGCTGATGGGTAAGTAGGGTGAAAAAAACGGAGTCGATTGCGATGAAAAAATTTCGCCAGCGGCATTTATGCTTAACAAATTTTCTGATTTCTTGAATTTTTTAGCGCTTTCCCGCAGTGCATATGCGCTTCGTTCGATTCCAAGGACTCCAAGGACTGCCCACCCTAGTACACTAGCAAGAGCGTGGTCATCTTTGGCTTTGGGGAACAAGGGATTGTGGTTAATCAACTACGTCAGACTCTACCTGCATGGTATGTCATTCAAGCTAGCTCTGCACAGATCTCCATGTCCGTAACAAGCTGTCCCTAAAACGTGCCCTCCAGGATCGTGGCCGTAGAAATGTAAATGAAGACTAGGTCTGCTGCGGCGTATGGACGTATGGGTGATATATATCCGCGGCAACCTCCGGCTACCGGTTGCAGATAGATGTATTTTAAGCACATCAACACTGACATAGTCAAGTGAGATCGCGACCGTCCATGGCTGGCGTCGAGTCGAGCCCGATTTCACGCAAAAGTAGAAGGTACTCGCTAAACCAAGCATAGCCCTTCCGCCAACATTCGATATGCAAGAGATTGAGCTCGTTCGCAAACATCGATTACATCAAACCCGGCCGCAGGCTTGCACACTTGTACACTTCTGAGGAAGTACCGGGTTGACATTGCTTCAGCGGATGATGCAACATTGGACGCGTTCGGTACGGCCCTTCCAGGACAGGGGGCCACTTAGGCAAACACTACTATACTTGGTAAGAATCAGCATTAACAGTCACGCGAGGTAAACAAGGGCCTAGACCTGGCCCGGAAGGGTAAGGCACTCTTACGTACGGGATTAAAAGAGAGAGAGAGAATCGGAAGCAATACAGATATAATAAGTAATATACGATACGAGATCTTATACCTAGGAGCCTAGGCAAGCTGGGCCTGCCCCGGTTTTCGCTCACTCTTTCTAATAACAAAACAACGATACGAGATACTCGAATATGATTTCTGATCTACGGCCGTACTATATATCTACAAGCACGCGGACGTTTTTGCTCTGCTCTTAGGATATAAATTGGCAACCTGCTGTCGTATGTCCTTCTGTTCCGAAGCTAGGAAGTTCTGTTCGCACTACTACCGCAATGAAACCAACGACACTGACCTTTGTCTTTGGTCTGGCGATGATAGCAGAAACTGCTCCAGAGGGATTTCCATATCAGTTCTGTCACTCTAGTACACTACACCGCCTCTAATCTACCTCTGTCTATCTACTTACATCTGCAATAGTTGGGGTGCCGAGAGATGCACAATGCAACCAGCACCAACTGTATACCGCCTGTGTAAGTTTCTATCTGAAGACATGCCCCTTGTATCATTGCTATCTGCTCAACGGTCTCGGCGAAGTACTAATCGACCCACCTCCGATCTCGTAGTGTGCCGACAATCCTTCCAACATTTTTCATTCGGCCGTCAGGGTTAACAATAATATCTATTGGCCGGGCGCTGTCGCCGAGAACCCAACTTGTCCTGATGGAGGGCATATACGATGCACGTTCACCCTCGCAGGGCCCAAAAAATCAATGTTAAAGGCAATTCCTGTTCTTAGCGGGGCCAGAATTCTATCATGAAGTTCGTGCAGAAATCTGCGAGTTATGAATAATGGAAACGGCGCTGTCACAGCAATCATATGCATCGCTCAACTTCCCCAATGTTTCTGAACCGGACACGCTATTGACCTTGTTCTGCTGTTCACACATCTTATATGCTTCATCCTGTTCGCACTGCCAAAATCCTGATCATTTGAGGGCAACAGCACGTACCTGAGACAGCGCTCACTTACTTCAAATCGCTACAAATCCGCTTTCAGCCCCGAAGTCGTAGCTGCTGATTTTCCCTCTCTTTCACGTGCCCGCTGTTCATTGCACCTCCGTAGCTTCTCAAAACAATGAAGCCGTGCTTCCTGTCGCCATCTTGCAAGCAAAGCCGCGCCTCTGGCGGCAGCATACAACGGCGATGGGTAGGACTCATCAGCGGTGAAGATAGCGTTGATTGCACTCTGAGATACGGAAGCGTTCAACAGAGCCTTCCGCAGCGCATTTCGGAATTCGGGCATCATCGCGGCCTCACCTCCAACGATAACATGAGTGATAGGTATGCGAACGTTCCGTGGTACGAGTTTATCCCGCACAGAAGCCCAATATGCATCTTCGGAATCGAATTGCGGCATGTTGTCCAGACCGAGTGCGCTGTCGAAGAAGTGCGGTTCATGTTCTGGTATAAACTCGAAGGGCTGCAAGTAAGTGTCAAGACTCGTATAAAGCGCACTTCTCGTGAACGAGGCATAATAGACCGTCAACGTTGATACGTTCGCCGAGATTCCTTCAACGCAGACTTGCCAGGAACCGTACTCCTGGCAGAGGTTCACTCCATGCGCGGCGAGGGCAGCTCTGTTCTGGCTTAATTGATTTGGGTCCCATTCGCCGTTGTTTCTTGTGTGGAGCCAAGATTGTAGGCCGGCGTACTCGATCGCATCGCCGATATCCTCGGCGGTCAAGGCGGGAAATCGGAGGTGAGAGAGAACAATCTTGTCAAGGCTGATGCCTAGCTCGGCTTCTGTAGCGTTCTTCAGTTGGGCGATTAGATCGCTTATGATGCCAACGTCTGGAGTGCTCGGGCGACCGCATCTTTTGTTCCACCATCTTTTGAGCGAGCCGATGTAGCTTGGTCGAGCCGGCGGTCTTGGAGACAATCGCACGATTAAATCTTTGTACTCTTGCGCGGCTTCAACCTTGACGAGATCCCTGGTAGGGCCATCGTAGACGTTCACACTTGATACTCTCGGAGAGTGTAAGCTTCAAAGCCAGGACTATGGTTTTGCGACTTACCCATAACCTGCCGTAAGGTCAAAGCCCACGCCTGGGGCATCATGAATTGCGATGGGCAAGCACTGCGGATCGCGGCAGTCAGGATATCCAACAGTCGCAGAAACAAAGGCTAGTGAAGCGACAATCAACAGGACATATTCCATGAGACGAGTCCTCGCAGCCATGGTGGTCAGGTTTGTCGGAGTATATCGGTAAGTACGAGAGTAGGAAGGTGGCTGGACGAGCCCCAGGCAACAGCTGGACGAAGAGGGACAGACAGTCATGTGATGCACGCCTGTGCCGCAAACATTGGCGACTCTTGGACCCGTGGCCTTAGGTCTTGTAAAGACGTCAGCGATCAGGAAAATAAACAGTAAATTCACTTGCCCGAGACAACCTTGCTGTCCTGCGTACTGTTGCGTGGTTTCACCTTTTGATCGCATACTGGATCCGAACGCTGCATCATCTCTGCAGGAAATGCTACAGATGAACAAGTGAGTCAGCTTGATCAATGTCGTTTCGTGGTTGAGAGCTCGCGCTCGTCTACCTGCTACCACCGATTCCACTCTCGCCTCTTCCCATGCAGTGCTCCCTTACTTTTGATGCAGAATGGTATCTACAGATATGCGCAGTACAGAAAAGAAGTACAGAAAATGACACAAACACATAAATCGTGGTTGTTTGCTGTGCCGCCAGACTGGAATCGCTCATTGAAGTCGTTGTTGAATCAAGGCTCAGCCCAGAGGTCATCAGGTTTGTCGGGCGTAAATACATAGCGATGATCAGCCGCCTGGTGCGAGCATTCCTATTGCTGCGCATTTGGCTGTCGTCGCTCAGTGATGGGTAGGAAATTCCCTACAATGAGGGAGGGTCTGCAATAAAGGTCAGCATGTGTCCAAGAGGGCGATAAAAACCAGAACTCACATGTTATGGGTATCTCTCCGAATGGTAAAGGAAAAGCAACATCGTACAGCCTCCATCTTCACCTTCTCTGTGGTCTTGCCGTCCTTGCCTGCAGTGCTTGTTCCTTCGTCCGCATCCTCCCTTCTCCGCGCGGGTCTCATGAGGGTGCAGCTGGTCAGGATGGCCTTTTGTGACTGATCAAATGCAATAGCCCCGAACTTCTCCCAATATGAGACGAGGCTGTCCTCTTTGACAATTTCGTGTATTGCCATCTTGCCGTCTCGCAAATTCGAGACAGGCACGCGCACAAGCTCCGCCATTTCCGCATTTCCACGAAAGATCTCTCCTGTTCGTCTCCAACAACAAGCGGGAATGGCCATGGAAGCAAAGACGCGGTCGTACTCCATCAAGCTTCGTTCAAACCACATTTCGACCAGCACCAGCTGCATATCTGTGAGAGACTGCATTGCCTCGCGAAACTTGGGTCGGAAACGATCGAGCTGCTTCAATATTCGCAATTGTGATTCTCGCGTGAGGTTCTTCGACATGTACTGATTGAGGCGAGCGTAGCCACGGACGTAGTTGAACGGCTTGAGCATGCCAGCGTCATATTTGGCTTTCAGTAATTTATGCAAACGGTCTTCCGCAGACGACAGACCAGCGGGATCTGCAGCAGTCATATAGAATTTATCTCGCGCTCGAGAGTCGATCGGAAAGGTCGATCCGGGCCGTGATATCTCCTGACCTGCTTGTAGATGCGGCTGTGTGGGAGGCTGCATCTGCTGCGATGTCGGTCGTTGTTGCGGCTGTGGCTGATGTTGCTGTTGCTGCCCCGGGTTCGATGAAGTTGGTTGCTGTCCGATTTGTGTGCTCAAATTCGGATTCGTGAGATGGGCAGTCATGGAGGATGTGGCCAGCAGGGGGTCATTGAACAGCGCCTGAGCATCCGAGTCGTTATACATGGCGCCATCTTCCATGATGGAAGAGGAAAGGAAGTCATTGAGCAGATTGTACTCATTGGTCACTTCCGATGTGTTGAACATGTAATTTGGATGCAGATGGTGCATATCCTGGAACTGACTGTGCAGAGGATTGTTGTTCCAGTCCACGTTCTGAAAGAGGCCAGCATTGCTCCCTCGCTGTGGTATGGGCCTCTGGAGTGTCCGCGGCGAGACAGGCGTGGGTTGGGCGAGCTGTGGCTGCGAGCCGCCATTCACGTGTGATATGCCATTCCCATGAGGATGTGCCATGTGTCCGTTCGCCAGCTGCATGCCCTCGCCCGGGGCAGGAGCGATATCTGCTACGCCTATGTCGCTCTTGCTCCTCTTGGCCGGTTCCCGAGGCTCATCGTGGCACAGATGGCCAATGTCACGCTTGACGCAACGAGCACATGGCCGCTCCAGGTCGCAGGTCATATGCGAGCGCCGGCAATACACGCAGGCGTGGTTGACCTTGCGCCTCTTCTTCTTGCCCTCGCCATTGCTCTCGGCCGCCGTGTTGCTGGCCGTGTTGCCGTTGCCGGTAGCCTCGGAGGCCTTCCGCTTGGGTGACTTGGGGCCATCTTTGTCCTTGCTCGTGGTCGCGTGAGAGGTCGCGGTGGTGGGTGAGTCGTTCGTGCCCGCTGCTGCGGGAGCTGCTGCAGCTGGCGTGGCCTCGGTCTTTTGCGGTTCCGTCATGTCGGATCACGGCGATGGATGCATCTGGCAGCTACACCAGACGACTGTG